>JADRCD010189618.1:0-37482 GCA_019843815.1 Montemys delectorum
TTTTTAATTTTTATTTTACAGGGGATTTCAATTAAGAGATTGCATCAATCTTAGAAAAGACCTTGAACTTCAAACAGTGTTGAGACTGTGAGAGACCATGGGGACTTTTGAAGTTGGATTAAATGTATTTTGCATTATGCTATGGCTAGGTATGGCTCCCATAAACTCATGTGTTTGAACAAGTCTATGGGGAACATGGAATAGAATGTGATGGTTTGAATATGCTTGGCCCATGCAAAATGCTACTTCTAGGAGGTGTGGCCTTGTTGGAAGAAGTCTGGGGGTGGGCTTTTAAGTCCTATGCTCAAGCTCTGCCCAGTGCAGAAGAGATCCTCCTCCTGGCTGTCTTTGGATTAAGATGTAGAACTCTTAGCTCCTTCTCCAGCACCATATCTGCCTGGATGCTGCCATGCTTCCCACCATGATGATAATAGACTTACCATCTGAAACTGTAAGGAAGCCCCAATTAAATGTTTTCCTTTATAAAAGCTGCCTTGGCCACGCTGCCTTTTCACAGCAATAAAACCTAACCATGATATGATTACCATACTCTCCCTAACCATGATAGGCCTCTCCATGGGCCCAAATTCACTGGGCCAGGCACCAAGAATTAAGACATAAGCAGACTACAATTTTGCTCCTTTTAAGTACTTTCAGATACTTTGTCACAGCAATGAATGGGAAAATGGGGGCCATAAAGATCCAACATTTATTTCCCAGAGAACCCTGGCCTCTGACAAGTAGGTATTGCTCTAAAATACATTTTTTTTTTTTTTTTTGGTTTTTCTGAGACAGGGTTTCTCTGTGTAGCCCTGGCTGTCCTGGAACTCACTCTATAGACAAGACTGGCCTCGAACTCAGAAATCTGCCTGCCTCTGCCTACCAAGTGCTGGGATTATAGGCGTGTGCCACCACCACCCAGCTCTAAAATACATTTTCGATTTGATATCTGCTGTTTGTTTTTTAATTGTTTTAGGCCGTAGAAAGTGAATCCAATTCCTTTCTTTCCCTATTGGCTAGAAGCAACATTTGCACTATTCTTTATAATTTAAAAAATGTTTGTATTGTTTTCATTTTTATATTTATTTATTTTATATATGAACATGCTTCTCTCTCTCTCTCTCTCTCTCTCTCTCTCTCTCTCTCTCTCTCTCTGTGTGTGTGTGTTGGAGTTTATAAGAAGAAACCAGGAAAAGTACTTCCTTTGGATTTAATGCTAAAAGATGCCTTTCTCTTGTTGCTTTTCCTGTTATAATTCTTTGCCATGGCTATGGAGTTATCATTACTAATCTGATCATCTGTCATTATTGTCTAAATCTACCATAGCTTGTGAATAATGCTTAGTCAGCATCCTAGGGCCTCTTTCCAGTAGCCCCCATTGCCCCCATTTCCCATCTTCCCTTCAGGCAGGCTTCTGCTTTCTGTCATGGTGGTAGGAATGGTCTCTGGAGTCCTCTGCTATTCAGTCTTACTCTTTGGCAACTAGACCTTGAGAAACTGTTATTTTCCATATTTTATTTGATAAGAAGAATCATATTATGTACTTTCTAGAGTTGTTGGGAACACTGAGAGAACTTTTAGAAGCTTGACTACCATTGCTGGTGGTGAGTTCTGTAGTGATATGATCCATTATTATGATTATTCTTTTAATGAACAGTACTCTTTGTTCTCTAGGCGCCTTTATGGAACCTCTGTCTAGCTCTAGCCTCATGAATTTTCACCTGAGAAATTCTTCTCTTTTCAGATGCATCTCAAATTTTTCCTACAAGGAGGGTGTCTCTGCCTCTGGTCTTGGCAGGATCTCTGTGGCATAGAATTTTTTTTTTTTTTGTTTTTGTGGGTTTTTTTTTTTTTGCCATTATATTCTCTTCTGTATCTGTTTCTATAATAGGTGGAGAGACCAGGGGTCACTGCAGGTCATCAAATAATAGTAGCTGAAGAATGAATGAAGTCTAGGATGTCCAGTGAAAAGAACACAAATGAACAGAAGAAGCATGCTCAACATTGTCTTTGCAGCTTCTCTGTGAACTACCAGATGAGGCTGCAGTGGTAATTTCCATAGTTTAGTGCTAAGTAATGCTCCTTGACAATAAAAAGTGTATAGCCTGGAGATGGAAAGGGAGGGGAAAAAAGTAACCACGAATCAACATGAACAAGGACTCCTAACCCCTGTCCTTGCTCTGTGTCCCACATGCTCAGTATAGACATTATTACTGCACAGTTGGGCTTTCAGGAATTGCCTGCCAATATTGACATTACTCCATCCTATGTAAGGAAATCAAGGTGGATTGATGAACACTGACTTTCAAAGCTAATTGTTGAAACCTGCAGGTCAGCGCTCTCAAGCTAATAGTTGTTGGCTTAAAAGGCAATTTTGGTGTTTGCCCTTTTTAAAAAGAAATAATATTTTTGCTCTCTTTTTACTCTGGCACAAGGTAGAATTCTTAAATTTTATTTTTAAGGCAGGTTAAAGGGCTTCCTGTTTAAGTTTTCCGAGCAGTTGCTTTCTTTCTATCCCTCTGCTCTCTTCTACTTCTTTCCTTCCTTCTATTGAATGTTAACTTAGCAGCAATGTTTGTCTTGTTCATTAGCTTTTCTGCAAGGACATTTAGAAATCTTGGTAAGTCCACTTCCCATCCTCCTTTGTCCTCTACAAATCCTTGGAGGCTTTGTGAGGAGATCCTTCATGAATGAGTCCTTGGTGATGGACTCTGAATACTGGCCATTCATGGCCTGGAGATCTGGCCCTGATGATCCTGGAGAGTGAATGTTGGTAGTAACTCAGTGTTTCCCTGGCAGGGTTCTCCCCTGAACACTGAGTCCTGTGCTCCTGGTGTTGATCCTCCCAGAAAAAAGCCATATCCCACTGCTTGGGTCTCCTTGCCTTTCCTTTACACCACAGATCTCCGTCTACTGTGAATGACAACAGGGGTGTTTGGGAATTCTTATTTGCCGAAGGAAACTGACAAGCTATCTGTCCTTGCTCTGCTAACACTTGGCATGAATTTGAGTCTATCAGTAGATTTCTACTTATTGATGAGCAGATCACAGACTAGCCCCTGGGCATGTTTTCAAACTTAATGAAGAAAAGACAGTGCCTGACACCAGAGCTCTTCCTCTCACTGACAGCATCAATCAAGAGATTCTCTGAGCTCCTCGCTGCTCCAGGAGTAAAACCTTAAATGCAGCAAAGATTAGGGTCGTGGATGGGAATGGAAAGGAGACAGAAGTTTCTGGTTCATTTTGTGTGCCCTGCTTTGCCTCACTCTGGACTCTGCTGAGGACAGTAAAATCAGGGATTAGAGTTGGTGATAGCTGAGAGATCATGGAAATGATGAGGGGGTGGGTGGCAGTGCCTTTATACTTGGTGGAGTGTTCTATTATTCCTAGAGGTGAAGGTGCAGTGGTGGGACTGTTCACTGTCCTCTCTGTTTATTATACCAAGCAAGCAAGCAACAAGCACAGAAAACCAAATGGAGAGTTGAAGCTTGTCTTAGAAATTACTCGTTTTCTGCTAGGAGAAATTTTCCTTCTCCTTCAAAGGAAAGCTAGCGCTTCTATAAAAGCTTAAGAACAGACCGAACCAAAAAAGCGAAAGAAGAATTGGTATTTTGAGGACAGGGAGAAGCGGAAAGAAGGGGGTGGGTTGGCTTAGACATCTCGCATGACTGTGGAGGTCATGTAGTTTCTCTGAAACCCTGTAAAACGTGAGTCTGGTTCAGGCCTCTCCAATCTAGCATCAGAGTGGTAGAGCTCAAGGTTTCCAGCAAGGCTGACTTCTGGTCCCCCTTTCACTTTACGCCAGATATCCTAAGGACCCTGGGGAGAAAAGGAGATATACAAGCTTTCTGTCCATCATTGAGAACTTGTTGACACAGTAGGTCTCTCTACCCCTATCTCCGCTTCTCCAGCCACAATTTTATTATGACTCCAGTATCTGTGACGGAGGAGCTTTGCGCTTCCCTGACAAGAACAATGATTTGCTCACATTGGTCAGAAAATTACAAAAGACCCTAGTTATTGCCAACACCACACAATTCAAGGCAGTTTACAGCACTGTCTTTCTTAGAACTCTGATCCAGAACACCATGCAGTGGATCTGGCAATGGCTAACTGACTTTGTTCTTTTATTCTGCTCTGTTTTTGAGACAGAACAAAGCTGTCCTTGAACTTGTCATCCTCCTGCTTCAGCCTCCAGAATACTAAGATTGCTCATGTGGTAATTGCTCCCAATGTCCATGCTTGAGAACTGTCATTACTGCTATTCTCTGGGCTCCCCACTGGAGCACTTCTAAATCTTTGTCACTTTGGAAGGGGAATTGTCTAGGTTGGAGTGCTTCTCTCCTTTGGCTGTGAGTACTCAGGGGCTGGCGTGTCAGAATGCTACTGGCTACATCCTTATCCTTTGGACTAAGACTTCTTAGTCACAATGACTAAGCCTTATGAAAGGCAGCAAGGGGCCACCATAGCTCCCAGCACTCCATCTCTAAGGACCACACTGGACCTTCTGGGTCTGTGGCTTCTACCAGATGGCAAATAGAATTTGGTCACTTTGCCTGCAATGGGAATTTAGAACAGATTCTGGGCAGAAAGATGGGAAGCAGCTGTCTATAGACACTAGAATCCCTCTGCTGTCCCACATGTGATGGTACTGGCATGTGACACTTGTCCATTTTTCTCAACTGGTGTTAGCCTGTGCTACTCTGGCCAATGGCTCACTCCCACTCTCTCATTGTTTTCTTCTTTGTCACCCCTATTGTGGACAGTTTCTCTGTGCAAAAAGCAATCCCAAATATCTACACAAATTTTGAGAACTACCACCCAAGAATCTCACATCAGAATGGGATTCAGCTTTCTAACAATCTGTCATTATCATATGGCTTCATGATCTGACAGTCTGGGGCACAAATAAGTTTTCAGACTGGATAATTCATAAAGGCACTCTGTATTTCCTTCCTTTCCTTACGGCTCAAGCTAAGATAGAATAATCAAAGTGAATGAGAACTTGATTTGAACAAATAGGTTGAAATCATTTTTTTCCATCTTAAAACCTTAGTAGTAAATCCTTTTGCTCCCTATATATGGTAAAGATGCACAGGCCTAGGATGAAGAGTCCAGTGAAGATCTCCCAAGAGTCATCCTCATTTGCTTCTGGGGTGCATAGTCTCTTGGAACACTGGGACCAGGTAGTTGGGAATGACCTTGAGTCTTACGTGAAATGGCCAGGATATTCTTGATGGAGCTCCTTGAGCATTGAACTATCTAAGGATTCTTTGATTCACATTGACAACTGAAGGCCTAGCTCTATGGCACACTGTGTGAAACTGTTTCTGAAGCTTTTCTTCTCAGCTTGAAGTGAGACTGAACTCTCGGTGTCCCCCTTAGAGTGTAGAGTCCAGGCATAGCCCGAAGCCTAGCAGGATTGAAGTTGCAGCTCTACACACAAAGACAGCCCTGGCTTCTGAGAGAGGTGTGACAATGGCAGGGTGGAAGAGCATAGATGCTGTATATGACCCTGCCAGCTGATATCTCCTCTCAGTTATCTCATGCCCCCTGATTCTCTCTGAACTCTGCCTGAGGAAGTCCCCAGGGTCCCAGCTCTAAGAATTTATGGAGAAAATGGCTCTGTGCCCTTTGAGTCTTAGATGAGGCTGCAGCTTTGATACCTATCAAGTCTGGCTGTAGCTGAGGGCAAGGGGGTATGGGGATGGATAGATGTGTTGGCATTATCTCTGTCCACATCTCTCTTGCATGCTGACTCCACCCCCAGAGCAGCAAAGGTACCCCAGCTTTGCAGTTGAGCATTGGCCAATCATGAATCGCCCAAACAGGTGCTTGTGGCAGTCAAAGTCTTGAAGCAGTTAAACTTGCCTTCACCTCTGGTGCAGTTCCCTTAAAAGAAAATAGAGAGATCTTGGAAAGGTGGAAAGGGTGGCAGGCCAGAACCGTAAAGTGTGTGCAATCGCTCAGATACAAGTGGCACCACTAAAAATTGCCTTCATATATCAGCTTATGGTTTACACACTCTGGCAGAAAGGACACTGAAAGGTCAGCTGGAAAAAAAAATGTCCATGTCAGGCCTGGAGCTGTGACTTCAAAGGTGGTGAGAAGACACGATCTCAGAAATGGTTCTAGAGGGTCCGTTAGCGCTTGATGGGGTAGGATTCGGGTGTTTTGTTTTGTTTTGTTTTGTTTCTCTTTATTTTGCTTTGTTTTTAAGGAACTTGCCTGCTAACATCAGCAGAGAAGGTAAGGTATAGACTCCAAGTAACCTTTCCATCTGACCTCTGGTGACAAGACGGATAGTTCCATTCATCTGTGGGTGAGCAGCAGAGGCTCCCTGCATTTTTTCTCCCCTTTGCTTGGATTCAGGATATATTTGTTTGTAGAGAGGAATGTCACTCCCGTGAATGCACTGCTCAGTCATGTGCCTGCGGTGGTGAAATCTGTGGAGGGGAGAAGAGACAGGAGGGAAGGGGGTTGGTGTGGGGAAAGGGCAAGCTATACTCTGGGGGTTTTGAGTGATGCCAGCTCAGATCCAGGAACAAATCTTCAACCAAATGATAATGGAGACTGTGCCTTCCAACCAGAAGAATCACAAATGTACTGTGAATTAATAATGCACCCTTTTAGTAGTGATTGACTTGTGAGATGGTCTGGGGAGGACTGTTCACCCACTCTCAGTCTCATCTATGAGAAGGAACTAGGTGCTCTGTGGCTTCCTGGGAGTTTTGTTTAAGACTGACTCTCCTCCTTACTTTATTAACCGTGTAACATTTTAAGGTTGTTTTTTCTTCTCTGTCTCCTCCAGCAAGTCTCTATTGATCACTGTTTACAGTTATAATCCCTTTCAAATTTATCATCCATGACTAACACCACATGTATTGATTAACGTTGACGGATGTCCCTCTACAGCATAGAACTGCTGTGATCTTGGCTAGGGAAGCACAGCAGAGATGAGAAGAGATGGAGGCATACATTTTCCTCTTCTCCTTCATTTTTCTTTTGGTATTCTTTTGCTCTCATTTTTTTTTCCTAGCTGAGTATTTTTCTGTGAGAACTGAAGAACTGCTTTGCATATTTTAATAATATATATTTTTATCCCTCCCCATAGTATTTGCTGCGGGGGGGGGTAGGAGGGGCTGTTCAACTGAAGGGGGGGCTGCCAACAGGTCCTAAAGGAGATCAGATTTATGAGTGGCAGCCAGACATCTTAACCTACAGCCTCGAGTAACAAGTTTGTAAAGGGTAGTTATTTTAGGGACAAATTTGATGTCACTTGTAACCACAGACAAGGTATCTAAAATCTGAACTGTAAATGGTAACATTCCTCAATAGTAGAATTTTGTATCCCTTTTTGCTTGCTGTCTGACATACCTGCTTTGCCCGTAATAGCAATAAATCATCAAGCTGCTCCCCTCACCCTTACTCAGCCAAGTTTCTGGGTCTCCCTATATTCGAACACTGCTGTGTCCACTCATTCTCATTACATAAGACACCCAGCCTGTGTGGCTAGTCTAACCAGTTAACCTGGCAGCCTCACACTGAACTGCTCAGGTCTGGTCCCACAACCAGATGTGAGGAGAATCCTGTCATCAGTGTCCTTCCTGTCTGTCAAACAGTAAGGCTGAGGGAAGCCTCAGATGCCTCAGAGGATCACCTAGGCCCTAAGCTCCTCCCTTATTCTTAGATTCCAAGGATGTCTTATTACTCTGGAAAGCTTTTCTTATTGTCAGCATACTAGGACCAACCTTGAGAACAGAGTGAAGGACTATAGACCTCATGGGAATCTTAGAGGTCTTAGAGCTTAGCTTACTAGCTACCATGAGGGACCTGATGGAGTTTAAACATTCAGAGTAAATTGCTCCATGCCATATGTGTAAGGGAAACCCTCCGGCCCTATACTTCAACAAATGACTCAGTTTCTCCTCCTGTCTGGAGCAGCATCACCTGTCCTCCTCTCTACTTCTCCTTGCCTGTCACATCTCCATGCCCCACTCCTCTCTGCTTCCCTTCCCTACCAACGCTCCCTCAGTGACATTCTAGATCTAGAAGGGGGCTCACAAGGATTCTTTACTCAGCTCACTCTACTTTGCAAGGCCATTTTCTAACAAATTCAAAGGTTTCTTTACCACAGAGAATTCACATTAAAAAGTTAATTTTCTTTCCAAAGGAAAGAAGGGAGGTATAGTCAGCTCCTAGGGGAGGGCACATCTACATAGTGGTGTGCAGTTCCGTCATGCTATGGTGCCTTTGAATAGCTATTTAGTTGACTCATATGGAAATGATATTTTGTCCTCCCTCACTGCCTCTACTCCCACGATTGACAATAATTTGATGGGATATTTTTGCCTCTTTGCTTATCTATTTCCTAAGTTTTCATGGTCTGTTTGTAATAGTGTTTTGAGTTCTTTGCACTACTTTAAATTAAGTTTCTCATATGGGTCTTATTACACCTGAATACTGTTCAGCTATTTGATGACATAGTTGTAAATCCTCAATAAAAAGATCTTTAATAATCAGTTGGCATTTATTTAGTACACCACCCATCTTATTAAATCTAACTCTTTGCTCGGGTTTAGGAGTCTGGTGTATTGTGTGTCGGCACAGATCAGCAGTGCTCCAGTTCTGCTTCGGAGGGTACTTTCATTACAGATTCTTGTTTTTAGGCATTTATAATTTTCTCAAGTAGCACACTTATTTCGATGTGCAATCATTTTCGGTTCTCTTCTCCCTCCCTCTCTCAGCTTGTACCATTCCCCACACACACACCCCTCACATTTTAAAAAAGTTTAACATGGAAATACATCTCAAATTTTAGAGGAAAAAGCTGTGTCAGTGGCTGAGAATAGCTGAGCAAAGCTGCCAGGCTCCTCACAATCCAGACTCTTGCTTGGTACCATCTCGCTGCAAACAGTAATGGGGCGGGGGCTGAGGCCCCCAAGCATTTTCAACTCTATCGTTCCCGCTTAGCTCAAGACTCTCCAGAATTCCCAGTGTTAAGAAACTATGGAATCCAGCAGACAGCAAACGGGCTAGAGGAGAAAACAGATGTTTCCACTTACTATCCTTTCTTGTCCCCTTCTTGTCCATTTTGTATGGAAGTATGAACCAAACTCTATCACTCAAGTTCCTTACAGAGGATCTTCCTCCATGCCCACTCTGAACCTGACTACTGTCAGTTCTTCCCATTCTCTAGACAAGTGCCATTTTCTTCAAGAATCCTATCAGAACTGTGCAAGATGAGTTGATTCCCTTATATGTTGTTTTAGAACACACATTATGATTCTGTTTATTTTGTGGTTCACTATAGCTGGTACCTACTGTCTTATGAAAAACATTGTTCCCAATTCTTTATCCAGTGCTACAACATTTAAGCCTTATTGTAGTGAAGTAATTGCACAAATGGGGCATATCAAAGTCTACTTCCTCCTATATATGCTAGGGATAGTTAGAGACTGAAACCTGGTTCCTCTCCCAAGTCTTATACTGGACGAGAACAGGGACTTGGTCTATTTTAGTCCGTGTTATATTTTTGTCTCAGTGTCTGGCATATAGAAGGTAGTCAAAGGATTGAATTTAGAAAGAGAGACTTGAGTATACATGCAGCCCTATTTAAGCAAAGGGATTAGACCATTCAAAGATCTCAGACTCACAAAAATCAACATTCTCCATGATTTACCTCTAAGATTATTTCATCTTAAGATTTAGCTTCTTAAGAAAAGGGAAATTCTTAGACCCTCAGTTGATTATGCTTCTAGAATGACCCATCATACAACCCTTGTCATTATGTGACCAGGTACAGAGAAGAAGAATGCATTTAGTCAAGGAAAGAGAGTAGGTAGCCATCTTTTAAGTAAACATTGCTTTATAAACTTTATATAAATACATTGCAGTCAGGTAGTGGTGGCGCACACCTTTAATCCCAGCACTTGGGAGGCAGAGGCAGGCAGATTTTTGAGTTCCAGGCCATCCTGGTCTACAGAGTGAGTTCCAGGATAGTCAAGGCTACACAGAGAAACCCTGTCTCGAAAAAACAAAAAAGGAAAAAAGAAAAAAGAAATAAATACATTGCAAAGAAAATGAACCTCACCCAAATTAGCCAGACCTGCAGTCTATACACCTCAGTAGCTTTTATACAGTTAAAATGCCCATCTGAAGCTGTAGAGATAATTCTAGAATGTAGTGTTATGCACTTATGCACCACCCAAAATGAAGCATTCATGACAGAAATTATAACAAGACAAGCAGTGAGCTTCATGTCTTCACTTACGACTATACCACTGCAGTCATATATGTCTGCAGTCAGCCCTTTCCCACCCCTGAACACTTTATGTCATTAAACTTTCTCTTGTCAGCTTGTTATGGTGGTGGTGGTATATATTTGAAATCTCTTCTTGAGAGTTTTGGTTTCTGTAAGACTAAATAAACTGAACAGCTTTCACACCGAGAACAAATAGGCAAAAACCCATAACAAGAATCTACTGAAAGTCAGAACAGGGTTAAGTTGGCAGTGCAAGATAATAGGACCAAAAGTTTAGAGTATGTTGGAACCAATATAGATAAACCCAGTCTTTGAGGAGCTTCCTTAGTGGAATCTACAGGAATCTTAAAAGAGGCTTTTGGCAGTCTCACAGGAATGGTATAGAAATTGTGTTCATGGATTGCCTAAAAGTAAGAAATGGTAGAACCCCCAAGGTTGTAGTTGGATCAAGATAAAGTTAATTTTGTATCAATATGTAGGGACTTTTTAAAGCCCAGCTCCAATAAGGTGACCTGTGTCTCTCAAAGACAAATGCAAGCCTTTTCAAGAGGACAATTTTGTATCCCAGTCCTGAAGTTACTGTATTGTTTTCTATATATGATGGTGTGAGGCAATATGATACAAATTAAGAGAAATAATATATTTATAAACACACCAGAAGGCATCAATGTAATAGAATTATCAGACATTACTTTTTAAATGATCATGCATGGTTTTTATTACCAAGAATAAAAAAGGGATGATTGTGAATTTGGGAAGATACATCAAATACTTTAGTAAGTAAATATTTCTAGAATTGAAAAATATAATAGTGCTAAGAGCTCAAAGAATAGGCAATAAATAGACACTGCTGAATAGAGGATCACTTCAGTATAGCT
The DNA here is from genome assembly GCA_019843815.1 of Montemys delectorum. Classification (NCBI taxonomy): domain Eukaryota; kingdom Metazoa; phylum Chordata; class Mammalia; order Rodentia; family Muridae; genus Montemys; species Montemys delectorum. The sequence goes on from JADRCD010189618.1 coordinate 11,143, forward strand.
CAGAATAAGATATTCAAATGAAGGTTGTGTATGCTGGAAAGCAATAAATGGAAGAAGATGTATGTGGAAGGGATGCAGAGGAAATGTGTGACCTGTGAAGGAGAAGGGAGTCAGGAGAGAAGGGGAAAGACTGGGTAAAAGCAGCATAGTAAAGGAGAATGGCTGATGGTTCTTTAAATTGTGGCAAGCCACCTATGAAATAATAGGAACTCTTAGCAGGAAGTAGAATAAGTTGCATGTGACATTACTCTGATGAAAGCACAAAGAACCCAACAACCAATTTCCCATCAGTGACAGTAGAAGCCAGGAGTACATGGACTCAAATAACAGTGATGTAGAATTCTGTGCCCACCAAAATTATCCTACAAAATGAAAGCATAATGAAATGTATTTTCAGATAAGTAAAACAGAAAAGATATTGCCATAGGTCTATAATACAGAAAAGCATAACTATCCTGTGATATTTTCAGACTGAAGGTTGAGAATACAGAAGAAGTAAAAGGTATGGAAATGAGGATAAATGTAAGTGAGTCTGATTTATATAAATAATAATGCCATTTGATAAGACTAAATACAACCTGTCTTACAATGGTTTTACTTAAGGGTGTCCAACTTTACAAAAATATGAAACCAATGTTTAGTAGAAAGTGTGCTTTGATTCTGAAGAGTTCTATGGTGAGACACTTTGCATGATACTGGACAGCAGCAGGAAGCTGAAGCTGTCACTCAGCCATACAACCAGACAGTGCATAGCCATGTTCTTAGCGTGCCATTTTGCTAAGCTATCATGTTCTGAGGGATTGTTGTATTAAGTGTATTTTCAGCTCAACAGCATTTTCAACTTACAATGGATTTATTAGAGTGTAACTCATCATAAATTGGGAAGTATCTTTGTATATAATTTAGATATACTATAACAATGGCAGATAAATTGGGGAAAATGATGAAATTAAAGTATTTGGAGGCCCCTGAATCATTTGGGGAAAATGAAAGTGTGAATTAAATTTAGAGAATGGTATAAGTCATGACTGTGCATTTTTTTTTATTTCTAGGTAGTCTTAAATAAATAAAATTCTCTCTCTCTCTCTCTCTCTCTTTGTTTTTTTTTTTTTTTTTCTTTTCGAGACGGGGTTTCTTTGTTAGCCCTAGCTGTCGTGGAACTCACTGTGTAGATCAAGCTCAGAAATCTGTCTGCCTCTGCCTCTCAAGGGCTGGGATTAAAGGCGTGCACCACCACTGCCCGGCTAGATAAAAATACTTTCATTAAAAGAATGGGTAGAAAGATAATTGGGATGATCTAAGTAAAATACATAAACTATAAGAAAAAAGGGAATGAATAGCAAAAGAATGTAGAAAACAGATCATGGCAGGATAGGGAGAGTGAAAAGCACAGCTTTAAATCCAAGCACATCAGTGACTGTAGTAAATATCACAGATTAAATGAACTAGTCATGTAAGTTCTCGGCTCAGAGAAGTGACAAAATCGAACCATGTGCTGCTGTCGAGATGCAATTCCAACGTATGGTCTTATCATAGAGAAGCTAAAATAGAGTGCTTTCGCAGAAGGCTCAGGGCCCTGGGTTCCAAACCTAATACCTTGCCCAAACCTAAAAATGTTTAAAAACATAGGAAAGCATCAACCATAAGAATGCAAATATAGCCAAATTGATGTTAAAAAAGATTTTAAAGCAAAAAATATTATTAGAAATGAAAATAGATATATTATAATGAAAAGATAATTTATTGCAAAGATAGCACAGTTCCAAATCTGTAGCCACTTACTAACAACTCTGAACGTGCATCAACCAGTTTAAAGGACGACAGTATTGGCTATGTTTCTATTGTTGTGATAATACACCATGACCAAAATAAGCCATGGAAGTAAGTTTATTTCATGGCACTGTGGGGCAGCAGTGATGACTGGAGAGCTGAAGAGCGAACTGAGAGCTCCCATTGTGACTTACAAGCAGAAAACCTACAGAGCAAACAGACTGTCATGTGGCTTTTGAACTTCAAAGTCACCTCCAGTGATACACTTCTTCCAGCAAGGCCACACGTCCTAGATCCATCCAAAGAAGGTCACAAACTGGGGACCAAGTATTCAAATTCCCAAGACTATAGAAGCCAACTCAATCAAATCACAACAAGCAAAGGCAGTGAGAACTCATAATTGAAATGTAATGAATAGAACACGCAAGGCAACAGTTAATGAGGAGGGAGAATGATGAATAGCATGGAACTCAATTGGCCTAAGGAACACATACAGAATACTATGCCCAATAATGTACCTTTTATTATGATGAAACATATGTATCAAAGTTTAGCATTTACATGTGTAATTCCATTTTCAATGGTATGAGATATGCCTAGTTACATACAATCACCACCACCACCCATCTCCAACAGCTTATGTTCACATTCACAGACAGTATATATGATATTGACCAATGCAATAGTTTTTTCAAAGCAAGTAAAAACAAATTTTTAAATTGATATCTTACAGAATATGTTATATAAATAGAATCAAAAAGAACCTATGTGTCAATAACAAATAGTCTCTTGAAAAAAGACACAACTGCCAACTGCTTGTAATTAGCTAATATCTTTAATAATTATTGCATTGAGAAATCACATTGGAAATAAAAAATCAATATATGTACTGCAGCAAAACAAAGTAACATCTATCATGACATTAGAGGTGCTACCAAAAATGTGATTAGAAAGAAACATGGTGCATGATTTAAAGGGGGAAAAAGCTGTACCTGGTAGTTTAGAATGGCAAAGAAAAAAACAATAAATACAAGAGCAAAACCTACTGTGTACTCTATGAATCTGTAATGACAACTGTTAGAACAGCCAAGTGATCATTCTTCAATAGATGGAGAATGGAAAAGCCACATATTGGACTGATTACAAAGGGGAAGAAAGACACAAAGTACCATCTAGGAATGAACATACAATACAGATACTGTCAGTGTTTAAATAGAGAATAATAAAGAAAATTATATGGCATAAAATTTAGAAAGTTGAAGAAGAAAATAGATGAGTTCTGACAGGATAAAAATATAGAAAAGAAATATCAAATAAGAACATGTGATCAATGTAGCACACGTGCAGCTCAGTCTCCATGTCGGCCTTGTCTGGCCTCAATATAAGAGGATGCACCTACTTTTTTGGTTGGTATAGGTGCATCCTCTTATATTGAGGTCAGACAAAGAGTGCACATGGAGGGAGCTCCAGCTGCATATGTAGAAGAGGATGACCTTGTTGGACATCAATGGGAGGAGAGGCCCTTGGTCCTGTGAAGGCTCGATGCCCCAGTGTAGGCGAATGCCAGGACAGGGAAGCGAGGGTCCACCGGTGAGTTGGTGAGCAGGGTGAGGAGGGATGGGATAGGGGCTTTTCAGAGAGGGAACCAGGAAAGGGGATAACATTTGAAATGTAAATAAAGAAAATATCTAATAAAAAAAATCTCTTAAAAAAAAAAAGAGGATGCACCTAATTTGGCAGAGACTTGGGAATACCCAAGGGGGCCCCATCATCTCAGAGGAGAAGGGAAAAGGAGATAGGTAGAGAGACTCTGTAATGGAGGAAGCAGGGGATGGAGCAGCATTTGGGATGTAAACAAACAAACAAACAAGTGAATAAGATGTGATCTAAACTTACAAGTTTTTCACAATTTTTTCAGGCCTATGTGATCTGATAAAGTATTTAAATTTTTACTTAATTGCTTCTCAGCCTTTTGGCTAGGATCAAGTGTAAATTTTTATTTAAGATCCATTTTATAGCCTAGAAAATGCTCTACTTTGTTAACTACTTGGTCATTTTTAAAATCTTGGCTATTTGTACGTATATAGTTTAGTGCTGCTAAGCAAAGTCATATTGCTTTCCAAACCAATCTCCAGAACTTTATTTTGCAAAATTAAGTCTATACTCATCAGACAACTCCCAGTGCCCACCCCTCATCAACCAAGTCTTTGATCACCACTAATGTGTTTCACATTTTTACGAACTTTACTGCTACGGAAATCTCTGAATGAGATTATGTAGTATTTGTCATTTTGTGCCGGTTTGTTTCTCTTGATGCACTCACAGCTCTATGGCTAAGCACATGTGAGAAGTCCCTTCTGTTTTAGAAGTTGTAACTTATTTTATTTACTGTGTTAGATGTTTTTATTGCTGGAATCAAGTACTGGGCAGAAACTACCACTGGAAGAAAGAAAAATTTCCATGAGTTTCGGAGGCTTCAGTCGGTCAATGCAGAGAGGGTAAATGGAACCATGCTAACAGCAGGGCTGACAGGAAACAGTGGAAAGAACCCTGGAAGTGATGAGAGCAAGATGGAAAAGCACAAGGACATGCCCCTCCTGGGACACCTTTCCTCCAATAATGCCCAACCTCCTACTTTTCACCCTCTTTCAGGGACATCATAATGTAAATCCATCAGGGAATTAAGCAATTGAAGAGATCAGAGACCCCAGGATCAAATCACCTCACCAAAGGCCATCAACTGGCAACCAAGCTCCCAATACCTGAACCTGTGGGAGACATTTCAAACCAAGCCATCACAATACTTCTACTGGCAGATGTATGAGCAACCTCTTGGCTACTGTATATTTTGCTGCAATAGACATGTATGACAAAAAAGTATCATTTTGAGGTCCCACTTTCAATTCATTTGTTCATATACACAGATGTGGAATGAAAGGATTATATAGTGGGTATGTTTTTAATTACTGAATGTGGTTATTTGTTCTAAAAGTGCCTGTGACACACACACACACACACACATACAGGCATTAGTAGAATCTTGAGAGTTTATGGATAGAATCATGTTGTTTGAGAAACAAATACTTTTACTTCCTTTTAAGTTTCACAGGCTTTTATTGTTTTTCTTGATAATTTGTTCTATGCCTTGTGGCATCGTGTTACTATGACATGAACTTGTCCATTTTTTTTGAATGGATCTTGACCTTAAAGAAGAAGCTTTCAATCTTTTCCCATGAACTGTGGTTTGGGGAGGGGGTGTCAGTGACTTTTCCCTTCTAAGCTTTCTTACCTGAAAGCAGTTTCCTTCTGCACTTTGCTTATGGCGTGATATTTTGTATTTTTAGAAGAATGCTCCTGTTGTTGCGTGGAATTTTGTATAGATGTCTCCTAGGCCGTATTGTCTGTCTAAATTTCTCTGTTCCCTATCCCCACCAATTTCCTGTCCCATTTATCCTAGCAATTATTAAAAACATTTTTGAAAAACCTATTGCTAGTTGTTTATTTCCCATTTTCTCTATCTGCTTTTGCTTTGACATTGTGAATATTCCGTAAGTGAAAAATGTTTAAGATAATCATTTCCTCATACTGAGTTGATTCTTTTATAATTTTGAAAAGACTTTTATAAGTACGCTCTGAAATCTATATCAAACAACCTTAACGTAATTACTCTTCTCTCTTGAAAAGGTGTTAAAATAGCATATGTTTTAGCATTTCTCCTTTTTAGCCAACTTATACTTTCATATTTAAAGTGAGTTTCTTTTGGTTAGTCCTTTTTAGTAGTTTTCTGGCTACTATAATTTAATCCCATTTTTATTAATTTTTTGTGGTGTTTAATCTTTATTCTCTTTTATTTAAAAATTACATTATGGAGTTAGATAAGTGACTCTTAGTATAGGTTGCACTTTAGAAACACCCAAAGAATCTCTATAGTTCTTAGCCCCTATACTATAGGATTCTAATTTAGTAGCACAATGTGTAAACATTGATATTTCCACAGGATACTAAGGTGTCCTCAGTTTTGTAGCCATTGCTAGATTCTGCTGATACAGTCTATATATTAGTAGACAGTACAAACTCCCATATATTATTAATTTGAATTTTAAGTTGCTAATTTGTTTAATTCACATTAATATGTGACTATAAAGTACCCAACCAAAGAGATTCATTCTTAAGTGCAATTATGTAGAATTTATAGGGGTAACCTTCCATGAACAAAGCCCAGATTGATAAACATGGTTCTAGAACAAAAAGACTGTGAGATGATCTGCTTATACATGCACATGATCACTCACCATTAAAAAAACATGTCACTATTAACTTGGAACCACATTTTATTATTTTTATTAATTATTTTATTTTTACATTCCAAATGTTGACCCCTTCTTCGTTCCCCTTCCATGAGTTCTTCTTCACCCTTCCCCTTTGCTTCTGAGAGGGTGTGCCCCAGCTACCCACCCACTACCACCTCACCCCACTAACATCCCCCTTGCCTGGGGCATCAAGTTTCTACAGGATTAAGGGCATGTTTTCTCATTTCTGGCAGACAAGGCAGTCCTCTGTTACATATGTAGTGGGGGCCACTGACCAGCACATGTATGCTCTTTGATTGGTGGGTTAGTCTCTGGGAGCTGTGAGGGGCTGGGTTAGTGGATACTGTTGTTCTTCCTATTGGGTTGCAATCCCCTTCAGCAATTTCAGTATTTCACCTAACTCTTCCATAGGGGTTCCAGATATCAGTCCAATGGTTGAGCTATAAGTATCTGCATCTGTATCAGTCAGTTGCCGGCAGAGTTTCTCAGAGGACAGTCATGCTAGGCTGCTCCTGTCTGCAAGAACAACATGGGATCAGTAATAGTGTCTGAGTTTGGTGCTTTCGTATGGGATGGATCCCAAGTTGGAGTAGTCAATGGGTGGCCTTTCCTTCAGTCTCTGCTCCATTTTTGTCCTTGCATTCCCTATAGGCAGGAACAATTCTGGGTTAAAAATTTTAAAAATGAGTGGGTGGCCACATGCCTCAATTGGAGGCCATGTCTATCTATTGGAGGTAATCTTTTCTGATACCATCTTCTCATTGTTGGGCATTTTGGCTAAGGCTATCCCCATTGATTCTGGAAGCCTCACATCTCCCAGGTTTCTGTGGCTTTCTAGAGGTTCCCCTGGCCCATGCCCCATACTCTTGCATATTTCTATTCATTCTCCTGGCCCATTGGGCTTCTCTCCTATCTCCATTCATACCTTATCCTGATCCCCCATTTACTCCTCTTTTCCTTTCTCAATAATGTCCCTCCTTCTCTCTGCCTCCCATGATTATTTTGTTTCCTGTTCTAAGTGGGATTGAAGTATCCACATTTTGACCTTCCTTCTTGTTAAACTTCATATGGTCTGACAGTTGTATCATGGGTATTCTGAACTTTTTTTTGCTAACATCCACTTATTAGTGAGTACATACTCTGTGTGTCCTTTTGAGTCTGGGTTACCTCACTCAAGATGATATTTTCTAGTTCTATCCTGCAAAATTCATGATGTCCTCATTTATAATAGCTGAGTAGTATTCCATAGTGTAAATGAACCACATTTTCTGTACCCATTTCTTGGTTGAGGGACATGTGGGTTGTTTACAGCTTCTGGCTATTACAAACAAGGCTGCTATGAACACAGTGGAGCACGTGGTCTTGTAATATGATGGAACATCTTTTGCTTATATACCCAGGAGTGGTATACCTGGGTCTTCAGGTAGAACTATTTTCAATTTTCTGAGGAACAGCTAGATTGATTTCCATAGTGGTTGTACCAGTTCACAATCCCATCAGCAATGGAGGAGTGTTCCTCTTTCTCTACATCTTCACCAGCATGTGTAAAGTAGAATCTGATTTGTGTAAGATAGAATCCCAGGGTTTTTTGGTTTTCATTTCCCTGATGACTAAGGACGTTGAACATTTCTTTTTGTTGTTGTTTTGTTTTTGTTTTAATATTATTTATTTATTTATTTATTTTAAATTATCTTTCATCATTTATTACATTATAGTTATTATCCTCCTCTCAGTCTGCCCTCCAACACATTCCTCATCACATTCCTCCTCCTCTGTCTCCAAGAGGATGGCCCCCTGACACCCCATCCCCACCAGGCCTCCCTATTCCCTGGGGCCTCAAGTCTCTCCAGGGTAAGGTGCATCTTTTCTCACTGAGGAGAGACCAGGCAGTCTTCTTTTGTATATGTGTGTGTGTAGGTGGGGGAAGGATCATATCAGCTAGTATGTGCTGCCTGGATGGTGGATCCATGCCAGAGAGATCTTGAGGGTCCAGGTTTATTGAGACTGCTGATCTTCTTATGGGGTTGCCCTCCTCCTCAGCTTCTTCCAGCCTTTCCTTAATTTAACCACAGGGGTCCTCAGCTTCTATCCACTGGTTGGGAGTAAGTTTCTGCATCTGACTCTTTCAGCTGCTTGTTGGGCCTCTCAGAAGACAGTCATGTTAGGCTCCTATCTGTAAACACACCATAGTATCAGCAATAGCTTCAGGCCTTGCTGAGCTGGATTCCAATTTGGGCTTGTTGCTGGACCTTCTTTTCCTCAGTCTCTTCTTCATTTTTGTCCATGTAGTTCTTTTAGGTGGGGAATAATTATGGGTTAGAGTTTTTGGCTGTGGTATGGCAACCCCATCCCCCCACTTAATGCCCTGTCTTTCTACTGGAGGTATACTCTACAAATTCCTTCTACCCACTGTTGGGCATTTCATCCAAGGTCCCTCCCTTTGAGTCCTGAACATCTCTAACCTTATAGGTCTCTGGAGCATTCTAGAGGGTCATCATCACCTCCTACCTTTTGAGGTTGCCTGTTTCCATTCTTTCGACTGGCCTTCAGGGATACAAGAACTTAAGAAGCTAACCTCCAAAAAACCCAAACAACCCAATAAAAATGGGGTATAGAACTAAACAGAGAAATCACAGCAAAGGACTCTTGAATGGTCAAGAAGCACTTAAATGTTTAAAGCCCTTAGTCATCAGGGAAATGCAAATCAAAACGATTCTGAGATTCCACCTTACACAATCAAAATGGCTAAGATTTACAATTCAGGTGACAGCACATGTTGTAGAGAATTTGGAGAAAGAGGAACACTCCTCCATTGATGGTGGGATTGCAAACTGGTACAACCATTCTTCAAATCAATCTGGAGGTTCCTCAGAAAATTGGAAATAAATCTACCTGAAGACCCAGCTACACCACTCTTGGGCATATACCCAAAAGATATCCCACCATGCCACAGAGGCATGTGTTCCACTGTGTTCATAGTGGCCTTATTTGTGATAGCCAGAAGCTACACACAACCCAGATGTCCCACAATGGAAGAATACATACAGAAAATATAGTAATTTACACAATGGAATACTATTCAGCTATTAGGAATGAGAATATCATGAGTTTTGCAGGTAAATGGATGGAACTACAAAATATCCTGAGTGAGGTAACTTAGACCCAAAAGGACATGCATGGTATGTACTCACTAATTATTAGACAGAATACCCAGGATACAATCCACAGAACTCAAGAAAGTTGCCAAGCCAAAGGGCCCAAGTGAGGGTGCCTTAATCCCACTTGGGAGGGAGAAGAAAGAAAGCATGGGAGGCAAAGGAAGGGAGGGACTTAGGTGGGAGAGTGGACAGGGAGGAGGAAAGGGGAACATGATCAGGTATTGGGGTGGGCAGAATTGAACATTTAAGTGCTTCTCTGCCATTCGAGATTCCTTAGTTGAGAATTCTCTGCTTACATCTGTACTCCATTTTTGATATTGGGTTATTTCGTTTTTGGAGTCTAACTTCTTGAGTTCTTTGTATACTTTGGATATTAGCACTCTATCAGATGTAGGGTTAGTAGAGATCTTTTCTCAATCTATAGTTGCTGTTTTGTCTTATTGGCAGTGTCCTTTGCCTTACAGAGTCTTTTCAGTTCAATGAGGTCCTGTTTGCCAATTGTTGATCTAAAGGCCTGAGCCATTAGTGTTTTGTTCATGAAAATTTCTCCTGTGCCAATGCATTTGAGGTTATTTCCCACTTTTTCTCCTATTAGATTCAGTATATCTGGTTTTAAGTGGTGGTCCTTGATCCAGTTGGACTTCAGCTTAGTACAAAGTGGTAAATATGGATCAGTTTGCATTCTTCTACATGCAGATAATCAGTTAGACCAGCATCATTTGTTGAAGATGCTTTTTCTCCACTGTATGGTTTTGGCTTCTGTGTCAAAGATCAAGTGTCTATAGGTACGTGGGTTTATTTCTGAGTCTTTAATTCTATTCCATTGATCTCCCTGTCTGTCACTATTGCTCTGTAGTATAGCTTGAGGTCAGGGTTGATGATTTCCCCAGAAGTTCTTTTATTGTTCAGAATTGTTTTGACTATCTTGTTTTTTTTTGTTATTCCATATGAAGTTGAGAATTGATGTTTCCATGTCTGTGAGGAATTGTGTTGGAATTTTGATGAGGATTTCCTTGAATCTGTAGATTGCTTTTGGTAAGATTGCCATTTTTACTATGTTAATTCTACCAATTCATGGACATGGGAGATCTTTCCATCTTCTGAATTCTTCAATCTCTTTCTTCAGGGACTTGTCATACAGATCTTTCACTTACTTGGTTAGAGTTAAACCAAAATGTTTTATATTATTTGCGACTATTGTGAAAGGTGTTATTTTCCTAATTTCTTTCTTGGCCTGTTTATCCTTTGTATAAAGGAAGGTTACTGATTTGTTTGAGTTAATTTTATATCCAGCCACTTTGCTGGCATTGTTTATGAGCTGTAGGAGTTCTCTGGTGGAATTTTGGGGTCACATATATACTATCATATTATCTGTAAATAGTGATACTTTGACTTCTTCCTTCCCATTTGTATCCCTTTGACCTAATTTGTTGTCTAATTGATCTAGCTAAAACTTTGAGTACTATATTAAATACATAGGGAGAGAGTAGATATTTTGTTTTGTCCTTGATTTTAGTGGGATTGCTTCAAATTTCTCTCCTTTTAATTTCATGTTGGCTGTTGATTTGCTGTATATTGCTTTTATTATGTTTAGGTATATTCCTTGAATGCCTGATCTCTCTATGACTTTTAACTTGAAGGGTATTCTATTTTTGTCAAATGCTTTTTCAGCATCTAATGAGATGATCATGTCATTTTTTCCTTCGTGTTTGTTTATATAGTGGATTACGTTGATGAATTTTTTTTTATCCAGAACCATCCTTGTATCCCTGTGATGAAGCTTATTTGATCATAGTGAATGATTCTCTTGATATGCTTTTGGATTGGTTTACAAGAATTTTATTGATTATTTCTACATCAATATTCATAAGCAAAATTGGTCTGTAGTTCTCTTTCTTTGTTGGGTCTTTGTGTGGTTTAGGTATCAGAGTAACTGTGGCTTCATAGAATGAATTAAATAGTGTTCCTTCTGTTTCTATTTTATGGAATAGTTTGAGGGGTATTGGTATTATCTCTTCCTTGAAGGTCTGGTTGAATTCTGCACTGAACCATCTGGTCCTGTGCTATTTTTGGTTGGGAGAATTTTGATGACTGTTTCTATTTCCTTAGGAGTTATAGGACTGTTTATTTAGTTTACCTGATCTTGATTTACCATAAGTACATGGTATTTCTCTACATTTATCTCGATCTTATCTAGATTTTTCCAGTTTTGTTGACTATTGCCTTTTGTTGTGGGATCTGATGATTTTTGGAATTTCTTTAGTTTCTGTTGTTATGTCTCCCTTTTCATTTTGTTAATTTGGATATTGTCTCTGTGCCCTTTAATTTTGTTAAGGGTTTATCTATCCTGTTGATTTTCTCAAATAACAACTCTTTGTTTCTCATTGTTTTTTTTCAATGCTGAGTTTGATTACTTCCTGCCATCTACTCCTCTTGTGAGTGTTTGCTTCTTTTTGTTCTAGAGCTTTCAGGTATGCTATTGAGTTGTCAGTGTAGGATCTCTCCAATTTCTTTATGAAGACACTTAGTGCTATGAATTTTCCTCTTAGCACTGCTTTCATTATGCCTTATAACATTGGGTATACTGTGTCTTCATTTTTATTAAATTCTAGAATATCTTTAATTTTTTCTTTATTTCTTCCATGACCAAGTTACTATTGAGCAGAGAGTTGTTCAGTTTCCATGAGTATGTGGGCTTCCTGTTGTTTTTGTTGTTATTAGCAACCAGCCTTTATCCATGGTGGTCTGATGGACTGCATAGGATTATTTAAATCTTCTTGTATCTATTGAGACTTAATTAGTATGTGATTATATGGTCAATTTTGGAGAAGGTACCATGAGGTGATGAGAAATAGTAATATTCTTTTGTTTTAGACTGAAATGTGCTATAGAGTGGAGTATTGAAATCTTCTACTATTAATGCGTGACTTTCAATATGTGTTTTGAGCTTTAGTAATTTTTTTTTCTTATGAATAAGGGTACCCTTGCATTTGGGGCATAGATGTTCAGAATTGAGACTTCATATTGGTGTATTTTTCCTTTTATGAGTATTAAGTGTCCTTCCCCATCTCTTTTGACAACTTTTTGTTGAAAGTCTATTTTATTGGATATTAGAATGGCTACTCCAGCTTATTTTCTTGGGACCATTTGCTTGGAAACCTTTTTTCCAGTCTTTTACTTTGAGGTAGTATCTATCTTTGTTACCAAGGTGTATTTCTTGTATACAGCATGATGCTGGATCCAGTTATATACCCATTTTGTTGACCTATGTCTTTTTACTGGGGAATTGAGTCCATTGGTGTTGAGAAATATTAAAGACCATTATTGTTGGCTCCTGTTAATTTTGTTGTTGGTGATGCTTGTATCTGTAGCTCCTGATCTCTTTCCTAGGCTTTCCATCTACAGGGCTGCCTCCATTTGTGATTTCTTTATTGTTTCTCTTGAACTTTTTTTGTTTAATTCCTTCACTTGTTTGATTGTGTTTTCCTGTGTTTCTTTAAGGGGTTTATTTGTTTCCTCTTTAAGGGCTTTTATCTATTTGCCTGTGTTTTCCTATATTTCCTTAAGGGACTTATTTATATCTTTCTTAAAGGCCTCTATTATCTTCATGAGATGTGATTTTAGGTCAGAATCTTGCTTTTCAGGTGTTTTAAGGTGTCCAAGGCTTGCTGTAGTAGGAGAACTGGGTTCTGATGGTGTCAAATTACAGTGTCTTCTGCTGCTTATGTTCTTGCACTTTCCTCTCACCATTTGGTTATCTCTAGTGTTAACTGGCCGGGGTGTCTCTGACTATAGCTATCCCTCCTTGGAGGCATGTATATCTCTGTGACTTGAGTTAGAGAAGGCATTCTGAGAGGCAGACAGTGCTGTCTCTGATTAGGTGGGACCTCTTGTGTCCCTGGTTGTCCCAGAGATCCCGAGAGACAGTCAGGCTGTGTCCCTGGTTAAGGCAGATCTCCTGAAAGACAGATAAGCTGTTGAGTATAGGATAGGAGCAGGAAAACCCGTTCTGCCTCAGGCAAAGTTGCAGACCAGAAGGAAGATGAGGCTCAGGCAGAGCAGCTAGATCTGTCCACTGGGCTCTCTTGGGGGTCCTAGCTGTGGCAAGTATTGTGACAGGAGGTCTCACCTGTGTCCTTGGTTATGGTAGCCCTCCTGGGAGACAGGCAGGCTGTGGGGTGTGAGAGAGGGGCCAGTGTACCCAATATGCACTGGGCAGAGTTGTAGACTGGCTTTAACCCATTATTACACCATTTGTTTTAACTGTGCTTACTCTTATAATTGGAGTTAAATGTGTCTCACATTTTGTTTTGAATTGTAATGGTGTCATTTTACCCAGTTTCATCTCTTCTACTGATGTATGGCCTATAACCTTTACTGCTTCTGTCAGTGTATCGCCTATAAACCTTGGTTCTCTTTATTGTAGGGTCATCTTACTGCCAGCATATTTGTTTGCTTTTAACCTTTTGTTCAATATTTTCCCTCAAAATGAAAACATGACTAAGTACTTATTAGCAAATTTATTGTGTTAGAGGATATTAGTGAAGAATATTTACATGGTATGATTTTGGTAAAATTCAACATGAATTCATATTCATTCATGAATTCACTAGGGAAAAAAACAGAAACATATTTTTCTTAATATTATCTGTCTGTGAAAAACAAAACTTTGTATACATCTATGTTTAAAGATATAATGTTCAATGCATCCTTGTGCAGTTAGGAGTGAGACGAGGAGCCTGGATAGCTTTATTGAATTCAGCATTGTTTTGGAGTTCTCCCCCTCATAAACCCACAGTTCCCAAGAAGTAATTCTCTTGCTATTTATAAGTGGAATGATTTTACTAATAGAAAAATTCCCAAATATTCATATATATTATTAGAATTTAGAAAGAAACTTAGGAAGACTGCCACAATATTGGTATATCTAACAGGTATTTTTATGTTCCTAAAATATAAAATGAATAGTGAAAAGATAACATAAATAGTATTAAAATATTAATCTCTTTTAATAGAGATAAGAAATATTTGTTTTGTATTTATAAGAAACACTTTATTATGTTTTTAAGATGGTAGTTCTTCTCATATTTATGTACAGAGCCAACACAAGCTACAGAAAACTCCCAACAGATTTATCCTGTATATATGGAAAACCTTAGTCTAATATTTATCTGGTAATACAAAAAGTTGTGAAAGTTAAAATAATCTCACAGCAGAACCAGGTGGGAAACACACTGTGTGGCATAGTAAACCATACGTGAAGCTATGGCTAACAAGACAGTGTGGTGCTGGCATGTATTTGCACAAGGCAATAAAGAGACCACAGGAACAAGATATACATACATTGATGTTTGGTTTGAGCCAATAGTAGAATGTCAGCACAGAAAGAGTCTAGGACCTTTTTTCAACAACAGAGCAGTGTTGATTCTATGTCTTCCTAATGCAGTTTGACTTTTACCATATATCATACAGGAAAATCCAGTAGAGGTGACTTGTGTGACTAAATGTGAAAGCCAAAATATTAAAATTCTGGCAGATAATTTAGAACAATCTCTTTATGATCTAGAGTTGGGGAATGTCATCTGAAAAGTACTAAATGGTTAGGAAAAGACCAAATTACATTAAAATTAAGAAATCATAATATCTATTGATACTATAAAGATTAAAACACAAGCCATAGGGTGAATGGTATTTTCAGTATCCAGAACCAACACAATGTTCATATTCAAGTTACATTAAGAGTGCCCACATATCAATATAGAAAAAGATATAGACAAATATATCTTGTAGACTAATAGAAAATGGGCATGCAACTTGGAAGGCCTTCATAATGGGAGAAATATGAATGCCCATGAACCAAAGAATATATGATCTCATTAGTAATCAGAGAAATGCTAATTTAAATTACAATGAGCTATCACTATACATATTTTTTGTGATGATTTAAATGGGAATGGCCCACATAACCTCTCTCATGTGTTGAAATACTTGATCCTCAGTGGAACTGTTTGGGAAAGATTAAGTGTGGTCTTATTGGAAGAAATCTGTTACTGGCATTGAGGTTTCAAAAGTCTTGCACAGTACTCGATGTGCCCTCTCTGCCTTTTCCTTGTAAATCAAGATGTGAGCTCTCAGCTGTTTCTGCTACCATGTCTTTCCTCCACCATCATGGACTCTAACTCTCTGAAACTATAAACCCAATTAAATATTTTTTTCATAAGTTGTCTTGGTCATGGCATTGGTTACAGCAATATAAAATGAACCAGTTCAGTATTAAAATGGCAAAGTGACAGCAGCAACAAATAAGACAAGATGATAATGGCAAAGAAAGCTAATCTGGAACAACTATTTCAGCATGTAAGAATGTCCTGAAAATACCCAGGTATGATTGACTTCAACTGTGCTTCCCTACCATCCAGCTGATCTACTTCTAGGTTTATGACAATAAACACAGCACTGAAGGATATATGTGCTGTTGCTCACAACACTGTTTGCAAGAGCCCCAGTATGTCTTTAAGTAGTGGCACGATAACAGTTAATATGTATATTACCTATAGCCACCTCAAACTGCCAAAGAACAAAGGAATCCAGACACAAACAAATGCATGGTATGATTTCCTTTAGTAAAAGTCCAAAAAGGAAATGCGTACAACCCATAGTGGTTTATCTTTGAGGGAAGGAGGGACTGTGTTAGAGCGAGGATGTACTCATTTTTGTCGCCACTGTTACAAACAACCACTTTAGCGGCTTCACACAGACCAACTTTGCTGACTTACAGTGCCATTGGTCAGAAGTCCTGATTAAGGTGTGATCGAATGTAGTCACCCTGGAGGTTGGGAAGGGAACTGCTCTCCTTACCACATTAGCCCCTGGAGGCTGCTGGTGTTCCCTGCTTCATCCTTCTTTGCTCTATAGGTGAGTCCTTATGCTGCTTCCCCTGTCCTGGCTGTTATCTTTTGCTTCTTCATTTAAGGACCACATGATTACATTGGAACCACCAAGGTAATTCAGAATAATTGCCTTACTTCAAAGTCAGCTGATTAATAATCTTAATTAATTCCCATTTACCAAATGAAATGTAACATATTCATTCATCCTGGAGATTCAAATATGGAGATCTTTAAGGCCCAGTATTCTATCCACCCAAGAGTTGTGGGGGTCTCTTCCCTTTCTGTCCTCTTTGTTCTCCTCTTCTTCATTGTTGTCATTGTTGTCTTCTCCTCCTTTCTTCTTTTCCCCTTGAACATAATCTGAATTGGCAATCACTTTCATTACTATGTTTTCTACCACTGCTCAACCTGAATAATCCTTTCTAATTATCTACATGTTTGGAGACTAGGATAGCAAAAGAAGTGTGTTCTCTGTGCCATGCAGTGTCAGTGATAGAGAGTGGCAACACCTTCTCTTCTGCCACCTGTGCGCTGATGCTTTCTGAGCGAGACCACAGAGTGGAACCGCTGTGCTTAGTTTCCTTCTGGAAGTGTCAAGGGGAATCCACAGAGCTTCTATCCTTCCATTCTCCCCAAAGAATCCCAAAAGTCTTTTATGCTTCTCATCCTTGCAAAGGGAGTTACTGGATTCCCCAAGATTCTGTTGTACAGTGTTGGCTTTTAATTTTGCCTTAACCATGTAAGTTAGACAGCAGCTCAAAAGCCAATTACCCCCTTTTTTATTTTAGTTGTGACAATAAATTTCAGTGCAAGCAGCCATCCAGCAGTGTCTTTGCCACCTCGTCGGTTGGAGTGACTTTTCCCGAGATGACTTGGGAAAAGTATTATGGGGTTTCAGCTTGCTAAGCACACATCCATGTGTTATGAAGACATGGCACATAAGGAATTAGAAAAAAAACCACACACATTAAATTATTAGGACAAGTACACTTTGAGTATGTTCCTTTCTTTTGAATGATTTCCCTCGTCCTACTTCTGCCAGAAAAGAATTACTGCATCACTTTGGACTGACTGGCTTTTTTCTTTCCTACCATATCATGTTGTTTCCCTTTGAGTAAGGTTTGGCTCCCATACTGCAGGAAACAGAGTCCTTAGTACTGTTGCAGAGAGCTGCTTTCTCCACATCATGGTGGTATTTGCCCACCTGTACCTTTGAGCTTGATTTCCTTTACTTCTCCCTTCCTTTGTTTTTATGGTCTTTAGGCTACTTCTGGACATGGACTTTGATTATCACATCACCCCCTCCTATGATGATTTAAATGTGGGTAGGCCATGTAGCTGTCTACCCTGCCCTTTGCAACTGCACAGTGAGCAGATTGGCTGGGACTTGCATCCCCTCATGAAAATCAGCTATGTTTGTGCAATGGCAAGATGAGGAAACAAGGCAAATCTGTCAGCTTTGCTGATATAGATAGTTTATCAAAACCCGGCAGCCATTATACTTTATGCTGAGAATGCTATGCCCTGTATCTACAGGCACCAGAGACTGCACAATCAGTCCTTCTGGATCCTGAGAGAAATTGTGTTAATGTAAGTGCTCCTTTCAATGGTGTTTTCAGAAATCGGTGACCATCTTCAAGAACAGAAATTGGAATTAGTAAAATTGAGACTGTATCATTAAATAAATCAGATACCAGAAAAGAACATAAGACAGTGGTAAGTTTAATTACTACCTAGAGAGCTTACAGAACTATATGTTATTGATTATTGCCCCCAACACTTAGATGGTCTTAATCAAGTCCAAGTTGATAACAGTGCTGCTCCTTTGTGGACTACCTTGAGTCCTATTGGGATTGTATTTCTCCTTCCTGATGTATACAAGTTCTAAGTCAAAATGGACTTTTATCTCTAGAGGTCTCTCATGGAAATTTCTATGAAGATCTGTGATTTTTGTTATTCAACAAGTACAGTGACTAACACATAATAGATGAGCAATAAATGTATGAAGAATGAATCTTAGCAAGAACTGAAGTTGTGAGCCAAAAGAAAAAGGGGAAGTACATGGATCATTAACAGTATCAGTACTGAAAGTAACCTTAGAATTAGGATGCCTCTCCAGTTCCCAGATCCCAGGTTTGGGAAGAGAGCAAATATCCAAGGTATGGGAACCTACAAGGTCAGAGAGAATGACAAGATTCAGAAGCTATTGCAAAACCCTCACAAATCTAGGCTTCAGATGGCTTGTAGAATGAAGTGGGAATTGAATTCTCTTTGGTACATCAGAGATGCTAGTATTTGAACCATGACAATCTTTGCTTTTCACCCATTACTTTTTGTTGATGATATTCCAATACTTATATGGATTACAAAGTCATAATAAGACTGTGGGACAATGTGCTAAATGAGTTACAAATGAAGTTTACTTTGACTTATTTGTTATTCATTTACTTTGCAGAGCTAGTATTAAAGGAAAGACAATGCTAACGCCAGATAGAACGGAGGATGATGTATAAGGTAGATGAGCACTGGCAGACAAGAGTGTACTCACTCAGGATTTCTGGAGAACCTTCATGGCACCAAACTTTGCCTTAAAGGTGAACTACATGGGAAGGTCTTCCCTTGAGGTGTTTGAGAGAGTCCTGGTTGTGTACTACAAAATCAAAAGGCTTGTGGCTGAATATGAAGATGAATAAGGAAATAGAAAAAAGTATACCAGAGGTAAAGATTCACCTTTGTTATTCAGTGAAAGGAAATTCTTGGAGAGTTAGTGGCTAGTAGAAAGCTCTTCTATGAGCTTTCTGCTACCTATGTAATTTAAATTAGAGTTCAAGTAGAGAATTTCATTCAAAGTGGTCTTGTTTAGTAAGAAGGTGGGTGACTTTTTTCCTTGTCTAAAGAAAGCCATTTCCAGGCCATGTCTAAAGTTCTAAGAGAGGACCCTGGAAAGTCATTGAAGAGTTTAGGCAGGTGTCAGCAAACCCATTAGGAAGCAAAGTCCACATGTGTACATGTGTAGTGGATGGGAGAAAAGACTGAATTCCAAGTTAGACTTGGAGAATCTTCATTTGCTGAAATTATCAGACATTCAGCTTAAAATAGCTATGCTCAATCTATTAAAAATTTAAGTGGGAAACCTTCAGATATGAGAAAGGGACAGAGTCCAAGATGATTGAGATGAATTTGTTGAAGAGAAAGGTATGATAAAGGTTAACTTGCTGGATACTATGAAAAATCAGACAGAATCAAGCAGGGATTTTATCTCGTTAAGTGCAGTGCAGGAGACACCAGAAATCCCAGCAAGGACCAACCTAGAAGGCAGATAATGCAGACAGAGTCCAAGAAGTTAGGGAAGATGTGGGATGGGATAAAAAGGACTAAAATATATCTAATCAAAGATATCGACATTTGTTGCAGGAAAAATGGAAAATGGCACATTAGATGAATAATTGAGGATTTTTATCAGTTACTTAGCATAAATCTTCACTAGTTCAACATAAATTGGGCAGGATAAATATTGGATAGAAGAGCTATAAAGTATCAAAGACAATGAAAGGACTTAAAAAGCAGCCTGAGAACACTATATATTATCTGTGAAATACTGTATTTAGACTTTCCAACAGTGGCAATAAAATATAAGATAATAAGGTATTCTACATACTGGGTAAAAACCAAACCCAGAGCCCTCTATTTGGAGTTTTACATAGAAAAATCTCTAGAGAACTGCTCCAGATAAATTAAGTAACAATCACCTTAATTTGAGCCTACCAAAATGACTGATTCAGGTAAAAGGAAAATGGTCATTTACAAAGTCTGGGATTCTGGATGGAATTATATAAAGTAATTAAGTGTTGGATAAGGGGGTAGAGAATAAATGTTCTAGGTTTGTGTAGTTGTTGGGAGTATGGTAACAGTAGGAATCCACTTTGAGCTTTGGCAGTTTACTATCTACAGACAGAGACAATAGAAAGCCAGAGAGAGAACACCTTAACCTTCAAAAAGGAAGGGAGGGAAATTTAAAAAGAGGAAGAAAGTTAGCAGGACAGAGCTGGTAAGATGGCCAGGGTATAAAGGTGCTTGCTGCCCAAGCCTAGTGACCTGGGACCCAGTTAAAATGGAAGGAGATAACAAACTCTGCAGAGTTGTGTGATGAGCTCCACACTCATGCATATACACCCTAAATACACATCATGAATATAACAAAAACATTTTTTAAAGTGGCAGGGCAATATAAAATATGTGGTAAGATAAAAAACAAACCTAAATATAATAGTAATTACTGTAAATAAAAACTAATTCTTTGATCAGAAAGCACAGGCATCATATTAGGTTTTTAAAGTATGTTAAATAGTTTTAAACATGATCTTAATAGCTAATGACAGAGATATATACAAGTGCTACCCTAGCACTTGAGAGACCAAGGCAGGAGGACTATGAGTTTCACACAAGACTGGGTTCTGGAAAGAAACTGCTAAACAAACAAACAAACAAAAGCAACAAACAGCTAAAGACACACAAAACTTGAATGAAAAATGTATCTAAACAAATTCTAACAAAGAGAAGCTTGAAATTACTATATTAACTTTAGAAAAGAGAGCTACCAAGAAAAATGACCCATCACATGATGAAATATCAAATTGTTAGAAGGCAGTTATAATTCTGCCTTGTGGTATATCTTGTATTCAACAAAGATAGGAAGAACCTTCAGACAAGTCTAACTCAAGTTTTGTGATTCTGTGCTTATTCCTTAGTAAATGATGGGCAAGTAAAGGAACCTCAGTAAGACTGTGGAAGATTTAAGGTATGCACAACAATTTAATACAATGGACATAGCAGAATGGTGTGCCAGTTTAGAACACATGTTATTTGGAAGGCACACAAAGTGTCTGTTATCATCTAACATGCACTGTCAAATATCATTACTAGAGAGCCACATCTTCTGAACACAATGCAAATTTACTGTAAAGCAGTAGCATGGGCTACCTAAAGGAAATGCCCCAGAGGATTGTTCCCACTGTCTGTGAGAACTGGTCCTAAGACCCTTGTAGATACGGAAATCTAGAGATTTCCCAAGCAGATACATAAGGTGGTATAGTTTTTTTGATATAACCTACATTCATTTTCCAGTATGTTTTAAATGTTAATTTTAAATATTTTCTAGGTATAAGTAGTAT
Source organism: Montemys delectorum (assembly GCA_019843815.1). NCBI lineage: Eukaryota > Metazoa > Chordata > Mammalia > Rodentia > Muridae > Montemys > Montemys delectorum. Next base: position 32,442 of record JADRCD010189618.1, read on the forward strand.
GTAAATAGTTGACAGATGCTTAGGGAATAATAAAAAGAGTCTGTTCATGTTTAAGTCTCAGATTGGTTGAGCTTGTGTATGCAGAACCCACAAATCCGAAAGGCCGACTTTATAACCCAGGTAAGTAATGTGTCACAAAAAAGCATAAGGCATTTAGGATTGCATAATAACCATTAATGTTCCCAAATCATGTGCTATAGCTCATTCTATGTCTAGAGACAAGTTTATAGACTTAGACATTTAGAAGTTTAGGATTATATAATAATAATTCATGTTCCCAAATTGTGTGCTTTAGGTCATGCTATGTCTAGAGATACCTTACAGACTTAGAAAATAAGAAATGCTGAAAATCAATGAACTAAGCCTCCAGGTTTAAAAGTTGGAAGAGTGGAATAGTATAGAGCCCAAGAAAATAGAAGGAGGATAGTGCAGATAATAGCAGAGATAAAGAGACTGGAAAATAAATGTAGAACAGAGGAGACCCAAACCTTGATTAGAAGCACTAATGATAGGTCTCTGAAGTAAATATATCAGAAAAGGAGACAAAATAGGCATTCTCGTTTGGATCTGAAATGTCTGCACAGGCTTATGCTTTGAAATGCATATTCCCTTCCATAGTGTCATTTTGGGAAGCTGGGTAACCTTTGGGACATGGTCCATTGTTGGCAGAAATGGGTCCCTGGAGAGATGCTGTTGAAAGCCTTAACTCAGCTCCTGGCCCTGGTCTCATTCTGCTCCCGGGTCCACGGTCTTCCTGGTGGACAACTTCACCGCACTCTCTGCTGCAGCTGGCAGAGTTGTTTGGCCATGTGTCCCTGACACAAGGGACTGACATCTCACACCATGAGCCCAAGGAAATCTTTCCTGAGTCATTTCTTTCTGTATTTGGTCATAGTGACACAGCATTAAGTGGTATAATAAGTGAGGACTGAGGGAAGAGGCAGAATAGAAAGTGCTGTGGAGACAGAAAGCTGATTCAGTGTCTCATCATCACCGTGTTAAATACTTGTCTCAAGTGTTGTATGGGAACTGCGGAGGGCCCCAAAGGGAAGGGTCAGCCAGTGTACACAGGCCATCCAGCAATCTGGAGGTGTAAGTGCAGAACTTGCCAACGGATCATCTAGTGATGTGGGATGAGAGGTGGTGCAAATCTTAGGGGTGGAAGTGAGCACAAGTGTCCCAAGAGACTCTGGCTCTCCCTTTGGGATGGAGTTAACTGGGAGCTTGAAATGAGTAAAGAATGGTGGTGAAAAGCTCAACTTTGGGTAGCTTTCAGACCTGAAAAGCTGGGCCTTCTTGTACTGTCAATCTGAGTGCTGACTGACCAACTAGCTCTTGTTTTGGCTCCACCACAGACCTCCTGGTGTTCCTTCTAGGACAATCACAAGGCTGTTCCCAGGAGGAGCCCTTATTCGGGATGTAAACAACACTGCTGCATGGTACTCCCAGTGACTGGCTCACAGTCCTTCCACTAGCTTGTGACTATCTCCTATTTTCTTTGTGCTCATTTTTGGTTTCTGTATCTATATTTCCTTCCTTTCCAAGCACCGTCCCCTATCCCTGCCTCCCTCTCTGTCCCATCTCTCCTTTCTTTTCTCTATACCTCAAACGTTTTTAAATCCGAATCACCAAATAGGGGAGGGCCAAATTTAGGCTCTGGTCTTTGTCACAGCTGCCCAACCTGGTTTTTGTTTTTTTGGTTTTTTTGGTTATCTTGCCCTTTATATCTGACAGCTTGACCACCAAAAAGTGTTCTCTGCTTTACAGCTTCCATGTGTGACTTCTTGTTCCCCCTCTTTTCTTCCCTCTAAGATTTAACAAAAGGCCAAGGAACTGAAATATGAATTGATTGTGCAAAACAAGCTAAAATCTGCCTTGGGGCAATATACGGATTTTTCATTTATTTCCCTTAACATCTTTGCAGTCCTTGAGTGTGTGTATAACCGAGAGAAGCCCTAATTTATCACAGGGAGCGTAAGAGACACCATGGCTTTTGTCTTTGTCTTCTAATGATTAGATGCTATTGTCATTTAGAGGTGGGGCCTCAGGGCTAAGGAAGCCCATTTAGGACCCTGGCTCAGGCTGCAGCTTTTTATGATAAGGAAGCATCTTTTCACTTTTCCCCACATTCTGTCTGTGAAAAGAGCCTTGAAAAGCTGGATAAAGATCCCAGCTCAACTATTTTGTAACTTTATTACTGTGTGTGTGTGTGTGTGTGTGTGTGTGTGTGTGTGTGTGTTCTGTTAACCTCTTCTAAAGTCAGGCAAAGAGGCCTACTCTTTACTATGGTGACAATTAATAACTTTTAATTGTGGGGCTGTTGAGAGGTCACTGAGAGACAATTGACAGAAGAGTGCTTTGTGAATGTGTATGGCTTTGGAGAATGATTCTAGAGTGTTCTCCAGATCACTCAAAGCTCCTTGGTGCTCCCAAAGACATTATTGGAGAAGATATTGAAGGCTAAGGAAGAAAGCCAAAGGATTTCTTGGTCCCAGTGATTCTTTGCCTCTGCATTTCTCCCAGAGAATCTGCCCTTGGTGAGGAATTCTCTTCTTTTCCCAAATTCAGCTATTGTCTAAAAATTCCTAGGTTCTTTTTTTTTTTTTTTTTTTTTTTTTTACATATGATGGCTAGCAGCTTCCCTTCCTGTAGTTCTGGAATTCTTTCGTTATTTAGTATATATATGCTTTCTCTCTCTCTCTCTCTCTCTCTTTCTCTCTCTCTCTCTCCCCCTCTTCCTCTCCCTCTGTGTGTGTGTGTGTGTGTGCGCGCGCGCGCGTGCACATCTACACTACAGTCTTCTGAGCCCACAGTTAGTTCTGGGCTCACAGTTAGTAACTGATAAGTACTTATTTAAGAAAAATTAAGTTGGGATATACAGATTGCCTGAATGTGAGTTTGTCTTTCCCAGGTCTCTAAATACCTCATAGGCTAGTGCACACTCTGAATTTTCTCTGTCTGAGACTGCTTTACTGGGCTGTTATTAGAATGTCTGCATGTTTAAGTAGCTGCTCTACTCTTTTTCTACCAACTGCATAGTATGCCTGGTACCCAAGGGAAATCAGGACCAAATGAAAGCTTCCAGTGTAGGTCCTCTGTTCCATCTTAGAGCTGATCAGAGATGCCTGTCTCCAGATATTTTGATAGGCACTCGATGGCTTGAGGGCCTCTCAAATTAGATACTGCTGCTGGATTTGTGGTGTGTGTATATTTGGTATGTGTGTGTGTGTGTGTGTGTGTGTGTGTGTGTGTGTTGAATTAAATGGGTCCCCTTAACCAGTACATGAGGCTAGTTTTTTTTTTATGGCTACAATAATAATAATAATAATAATAATAATAATAATAATATTCAGTTCAGATATAGCGTGCACAGAGTGGGAAGAAATAGATGCACAAATGTCTGATTGTTTTCTTAATAAAGAAACTGGATTTGTGCTGCTCCTGGTTGCAATGTGTTTTATGGGCAACTTATGCCTCCAAGGAAAAAGATCTTAGGAAAACAGGAAGGGTTAGAGTGGTGGCTCTGTGATTAAGAGCATGTACTGTCCTTGCTGAGAACCTGAATCTGATTCTCAGCATGTGTACCTGCAGCTTACAGTTGCTTGGAGCTCCAGCTCAGGAGGATCGGCCTCTACAGTCCTCACATGGGTACTCAGTGAGATTCATATACTCACACATTTCAGTAGTAAGAAGACATCCAAAGATCCGAATGATCCGAGAGCAGCCGAGGACACCTCTTGAAGATGAGCACATTCTGCTGACACAGAAGCTGGCTCAGACAGTGCAGCACTACTGGGTGAACACCCATCATTGTTTTCATCTGTGGATCTGTGAAGTCATTCTCTGTGACGTTCTGGATCACAAGCATGTAGGGAATCTATTTTTTGTTTTATTTGTTTTGTGGTTGTTGTTGTTGTACGTGTGTGTGTGTGTGTGTGTGTGTGTGTGTTTAGTTCTTTAATTTCTAATTAAACAATTAGTCAGAATACCAATGGTATTTTAAAGGTATTTTATAAGTTACATTTCTTTCTTCCTTTCTTTCTTTCTTTCTTTCTTTCTTTCTTTCTTTCTTTCTTTCTTTCTTTCTTTCTTTATTTATTTATTTATTTATATAGTTAATTAATTAGTTAGTTAGTTAGTTAGTTAGTTAGTTAGTATGTGTGCATGTATATAGGTCAGGGGACAACTCTCAAGAATTGCTCCTCTATTTGTACCATGTGGGCCCTAAGAGTAATACGCATGTTATCAGGCTTAACAGCCAGCACTTCTATGTACAGAGCCACCCACTGCATGTAGAATATAGAATCATTGCTCAAATGAGGGGCTAGCAATTTATTCCTAATGGGCCAGACCATAAATATTTCAAGTTTTCTTGGCCATACAATTTAGTAACAACCACTCAACTTTGCCATTGTGAATGAGTATTAATGAGTCATTGATGAATGAGTATGACTCTGTCCCAGTGAAACTTTGTTTATTTAAACAAGTGACAGGCTGCATTCGGCTCTTGGACTAGAGTTTGCTGACCCTGCTCTCAGATCTAGGCTAGCATCTTTATAGCATCTGTGTTTGTGAAATTCGATTCTAGGTCCCTTAGCATAGTGGCCTGGCATGAAATAAACACTTCATAAATACTAAATTAGATTGAACCCAGTGACCTTGTACTTATGGAAAAATATCCCCAAAAGCAAGAGTAGTCAGTCTTGGTGAGGGGAGTGTAAATGGCAGAATTTGGCATGGAAACTATTTATGGTTAAAGAATTTGAGATAATTAAGGTAAAACTCATTAGTAAAACTTTTCAAATGAATTCATGCTAAGCATATGTATGTGAATATGCTTATATATGAGAGGGGGATAAGAGAGGAGAAAAAAGAAGGGGATACAGAGAGGGTTTCTATAAATTTTATACATGATGTTAGCCAAAAGCCTGAGAAGGAATTGATTTCATATAAAGCTTGTCTGTGACTATAAGATTCAAAATATCCAGTAGGGTTTCGATGAGTTAGTCACCTTGTCGGTGTCTGCATGTCTGCTCTGAGT
>JADRCD010189619.1:0-24499 GCA_019843815.1 Montemys delectorum
TTTTTTTTTTTTTTTTTTCTTTTTTTTTTTTTAAGAGTTATTTCCTCTGGGAATCTAAGTCTCCGGGGACTATAAAGTAGTAATTTCCCTTGAATTATTTGCAGATACTAACTAACATTTAAGCAAATTAGGCTATTACCTAAAGTTTCAAATTAGAGAACATGCTCTTCAAATCAATAGAAAGTTCTAACTGTTTGAACTAATCTGGTTAATCAGCGTTATTAAGATTTTTTTTTTAGTTGTGTTCCATAGTAAAATCCAGTTATATTTTAGCACAAATACATGTTGTGTAATCAATTAGATTGTCATTCAGATAAGTTTTTCTCCCCCATGAGATTAGTTCTGTTTTCATTTTTATTTCTTAGGGAGTATTATCATAGTGAATGACCCAGATTCCTCCCATCAAACTCACTGCATGCTTAAAATCCTCAGCAAATTAAATTTAAGCTTGCAAATAGATAAACCAAATAAATGGCTTAAAAACAACACAATCCGGTATGATAATAGCAAAGTGTTATACTTTTAATAAATGATTAGCAATGGTTGTAATGCAAAGATTTATTTCACAGAACAAAAGCACTTAAGCAGAGTTTATATTACTGCTATGCTTCAGTGGTGATAACATTGGGACTTCAACCTGCATAGCTACAATGATTAATTAACAGCCTTGTTCAGGATGAGTGAGTGCCATTATTGTTCTTAAATAGGAAAAGGCAGATAACCATTACTGATTATTCTTCAATTCCCAGTCTTACTTGTTTAAATCGAAACACCAAAGTAGGTTGTGCAATTTTCAAGCTGCTGTGAGAGGTAGAAAAGAAAAGTTTCTATTTAAGAACTACATACAAATATAGACAGAAGTATATATATATATATATATATATATATATATACATATATGCATTGGATTAGATAAAATATTCAATTTGGCATATAGATTATCCATGGTAGCTTGAGTATGAAACTTAATCATTTCAGTAAGAATATAACAACTTTAATTTAGATTACAAATGTAAGCTTCAAATAATATTTCTATGTCTACACACCATGCACCAAAGAAAAGATCCCACATACATGTCCATATGGATGTACATGCATCTAATGTCCTTCCATTTTATTACTACATGTGTGAACATATATGTTAATTGTAGACATGAACAAATAAAAAGGATTGCATTGGAGCAGCCAATGGAATCTATTAGCAAGCTTTTCATAATCAAAGCCTTTATTGTTTTTACTTTTGTATTGCAACTATGAAGGGTATAACTGAATAGCAGATAAAGAACATATTTCTATCAAGTGATTCCTGAGCATTCTTCTGACCCCACTCTTGTAAGATAAATTTTATGGTGTTTGAAGCACATATTTTTCTTTTCTTCAAAACACTCCTATCAAATCTGTTCTGTACTTTTAACTATTTAAAACTGCTAATCAAATACTTTCAAAGGTTCAAGGAAGAAAAAAAAACTTTCCGTTTTTTTTATTGCTGCTAGTGTAATGGAATAGCTTAAATCATCCAATGCATCTTGGCAATGGTTCTCAATGGACTGTCTATAGCATCTTGTTTGCTGTACAGATTGTTTCAAAAGATATGCATTTTGCTTCTGAGCATCAAGTACCATCAAAGTCCCTCGAATCTGGAAAGTGTTAAATTTTATACACCTACCTTGATTTCAACAAGATTGCTTATGCTCAGTGCTCCCTTATTTGCTACAATTATCAATGAATAGATGAAAATGGGAGGAGTCTGACTACATTTTTGTTAAGATAATAACATTTTCATCCCACTTTGGCTTTATTAAGAGAACTTATTTACATATTCCTTTCTTATTTAATGCTTAGAAATTTATCACACTATATGGTTGATGAAGGACTAGATGCTAAAAGGAATTAATTCTCCAATGTAGAACAGTCAATTATCAAAGATCAAAGACTCAGTCAGAGGTCACCTTGAAGTTACACTTAAGACTGTATATTTCTTCTACTGCATTCCACATGTCTAGGGAGGGGAGGCTAGCATTTGTTTATTCAAATGCATTCTCTGTCTTGTACTAAAATTATGAAGATATGTTTTAATCTATGAATATCAAGTAGGAATGATGATTATAAAAATAACTACCACTTAAAAATCATTTAAGTAAATTTTAGAAGTATTGTTCATTCCAATGCCATCATAGGATGAAATTTTATGTCTTGGGATAATACTATAACAGAAATGTACAATATTATAATTTAAGAGGATGAGTACATTCCAGTCATTTGTAAAACATGTGAATATAGTTAATGATACATTATTTTTCCAAAATGAAACTGAGTTTTGATTATAATTATCATAAATAAATGATTCATTTTTATAGAGGGGGATACACTAACTATTCTAGGAGGTTCCTATCCCATGCTATTCACTCACCAAAACACCAGGATGTGTCTCATATTTATAGTATATATAAATGTTACATTTTATAAATAAATCACAATAATAATCTATACAGTAAAAGTATAACTTCATATACTTGGCGTCAAGACCCCATATACCTATGAGGACTTTATATTGAGACTGAATACATGGTCTTCATTTTTACATATATTGTATGCATAATTTTCTTTCTATATTGATTTCAGAGAGGAAGATTGTAATGTTTGTGAGTAAGTGAACTGATACCACCTTTTTCAGTACCCTCTTCCTTTCTCCATGCGAATTCACCTACAGAGTGTGGTGTCTTCAGCAATAGGGCCTTGCCATCAGGTTCTGGTGGCAAGTTTCAAGAGCAATGTCAATGGGCCTAAAGGGAGTACCCTTGGATACCCTTACCACCATTTCAAGGAGGGGCATACCACTTCTGGCTCTGGGCATTTTAATTGGCACACTATGGCTTCTAGAGTCTGGAGATCTCCTGTACAGGGTAACTCCAATTAAGATTATTAGGTTTTGCAGGAAAAATACTGTTCTGGTTTGAATGTCCAATCTCTCAATGATGCTGCTGTTTAGGGATATTGTAGAAAAAAAAATAGACTTAGCACTTCTTTAGTTGATGGGCCATAGAGGTAGATTCTGTGGATTATAAGCCAACTTGCTTCAGGTATGAGCTCTGTACTTTCTAAGTGTTCACATCATATTAACTCTTTCCCTGATCATTATGGTTTTTCACTGGGGACTTTAGCTATCTCTAAACGCTAGATAGTATAAGTCCTTCCTTCTTTAACGTGTGTGAAAGATACTCTTATGCAGCAAAGAAATTTAAAAAAAAAAAAAAATCAAATGCCTGTTTCTTCAAAACCAAAACCCAATGAAGACCACAAAAAATAAATAAAACAGGACACTGTAGGTACATGTCTATAATAGGAGAACTTGGACATGAGTGTCATTTCAAGTTCAGCCTAGGCTACATGAGTTCGTGACCTTCCGGAGGTACATCAGATCCTATTTAAAACAAACAAGCGCATGTGCATATGTATAGGTCTGAAGGTAGCTTTTTAGGGTATGTTCTCTCTGTACCATATACGTTCTAGGAATCAAACTCACATGATCTGGCTTAGCAAATGCTTTCACCTAGATTAATTTCATTGCCCCAAACTCAAATTTTTGCAGCAATCTGGGGCCCTAAATTTGAAGAAGATTGCCAAGCAAAAACATAATCTGAAAAATTTTCAGAGAAGTCTGAAATTTTTCACCCTTGTGTGACTTTTAATACATGGAATTTTTATGATCTTGGGGTTGTGTAATATTACCTACAGTTCTCCATAGTTGAACATTATCTGAACAGACTTCAGAGAACCCCCAACATTTCTGAGATAGATTTCCATAATTTAATTTTCTGGCTGGAAGGACATTATGAACTGATGATATTTTGTTGAACACTTCTTAAAAAAAATCATTGAGGTTCAGTAATTCAGAGGATTGCAGATTATTTCTCTCAGTCATTTTATTTGATAAATATTAAAACTGAAATCCAGAGCAGTTAAGTGAATTTTCCAAGGTCACAGAGGAAGTCATTAGAAATCTCTGTTACTCACATCAGGACATTTTCTTGTCTAGTTAGTAACAGGGTAATGAGTGGAATTTAATCTTCTCATGATCCTTAGGACTTTGCTAGGCTTGAAGTCATTATGATGAATACCAGAGATTAGCATATCAGAAAGTTATCTGAAAGCTAGGTTATCTTATGGGATATTTTTCTTCCTCATTAATTATGGAAGGAGAGAGTCCTTTCATCATAAACACAGTTGTTCTTATTTTACATTTTTCTCCTAAATAAAAACAAAGACAATTATTTTCTTTAAAAAAAAAAAGTTCAGTGAGACTGATCTGGTCACTGGAATCTCTATTTTTTGCTTCTTAACTCTCTTTTTAAAAAAAATGAGCAAGAGTGTTTTGATTGCAGGTGTATGTGAACTGCATGGGTGCTGGTGGCTGTGGAGGCTAGAAGAGAGAGTCTGAAACCCTGGAGCTGGAATTATAAAAGTTTTACCCAGCCATATGGGTGCCAGGAGTTAAACCCATGTTTCCTGCAAATAGCAGTAAATTTTCTTAGGTCCTGGACCATTTCTCCTGCCTGAGGGCTTCTCTTTTAATGTCAGCCTATAAAATTGAACATCATCACCTATGAAAATTACCTGGAATTCTATAGGTTTTCTAGTTCTCTTTTGTACAGATCTGTTTGTGCATGACATTTCCATACAATTATTCTAAAAGTTTCATTAGTTACCTCCTCTCAGGAAATTGTGTTGAGTATGTTAATCAAACATGATCTGCCATTCCTATGTGGATAGGTTATGAAGACCAGAGTAGTGCAGCAAGGGAAAGAATTGAACAGATACACAGACTCAAATGCAGAAACAGAGGGATCAGGGGGAGGGTACTGAAGCTGATGGAAAGTACCAGCTGCACAGCAAACTGGAACCTCAGCATCTTTATTATATACAGCACAGCGGGTGGAATTAGTCTTAGTAGGAGGTCTTCATAAGCAAGATGTCTGAACTGTAAACATCCAAGAGGACAAAACAGAGGTTGCTGGTTTTGACACACACCATATCAACATCTAAACTCAGATCCAGGAAAGGCTTTACATTGTGCACATACAGACAGACAGATACACATATGCACATACGTACATACACACTATACAGAAACACAGACTCCTACATACACCCATATATACATACATACATACATACATACGTACATACACACACACACATACACACAAGTACACATACACATAACAAGAACAACACAGACACACTTAATTTTAAGTAAACATAACAAATTTCCTGTGGCTTCTCAAGCATATTTAGTGTTATTCAATTCTCTTCCTTGTTCTTCTATAATGCCAATTTCTCCTCTGCTCACATAAATTTCCCCATTTTCTATTTCCACTTCCCAGCTATTGTGTTCTATTATACTACTCCCAAATAGTGCTGCCCCCCTACCCCTAGCATAGTTGGTCTTTTCTATAGTTACTCCAGGCTAGATATAATCATCTAAAGATTGGAAGCTAGCATACACAGATAACAGAAAACACACAGGTTTTCTCTATCTGGTCTGAGTTATATGCTTTTACATGTTTTATATTACTGAATCAAAAAATGAGCAATATACTTGTTTGTATATACCCAGAAAAATCACATCTGTTGTGTGTCATATTTTCTAGATCCTGAGTTGACAGTTTCATTCCAATGAACAAGTGGGCATTAGAAATCTACAAACATGATAAACGGACAGAAAAAGACATTAGGAAAACAACTCTCTTTACAATAGCCACAAATAATATGAAATATCTTGGTGTAACTACAACTAAGTAAGTGAAAGACCTGTGTGACTAAGAATTTTAAGTCTTTGAGAAAAACAACTGAGGAAGATATAAGAAAATGGGAAGATCTGCCATGCCCATGGATCAACAGGATTAACATACTAAAATTACCAAAACCTCTTACCAAAACAATCTACAGATTCCAAACCATTTCCATCAACATTTCAACAAAACCCCTTATAGACCTTGAGAGAGCAATCCTTAACTTCATATATAAAAAAAAAAACAAAACAAACAAACAAAAAACAGAAGAGTCAATACAATCCCGTACAAAATAGAACTTCTGGAGATATCAACCTCCCTGATTTTGAGCTATATTACAAAGCAATAGTAACAAAAAGTGAATGGTATTACCACAACAGACAAGATAATCAATGAAACAGAATCAAAGACCCAGAAATAAACTGCCACACCTATGGACACTTGATATCTGACAAAGAAGCTGAAACCATCATTCAAAGAGCATTCAAAAAATGATGCTTGTCTAACTGGATGTCTGCATATGGAAGAATGCAATTAGACCCATGTCTATCACCCTACGGGAAACTCAAGTCCTAGTGGATCAAAGACCTCAATATAAAACTGGACAAACTAAATCTTATATAAGAGAAAATAAAGAGCCTTGAACTGATTGACACAGGAGACAAATTCCTGAAGAGAACACCAATAGCTCAGGCACTAAGATCAACAATTAAGAAATAAGATATCATAAAACTGAAAAGCTTTTGCAAGGTTAAAAACACCATCAGTAGGACAAAAAGGCAGCTTATAGGGTGGGGAAAGTTCTTCACCACCCCTACATCTGTTAGAGGACTAATATCTTAAATATATAAAGAACTAAAGAAGTTAAACATCAACGGACCACTTAACCAAGTTAAATAGTGGAATACAGAGCTGAATGGAGAATTCTCAAGTGAAGAATCTTGAATGTCCTAGAAACACTTTAAAAAAATGATCAATATTCTTAATCATCAGGGAAATGTAAAACAAACCAACTCTGAGATTCTTATACCTGTCAAAATGCTTATGATCAGAAATTCAAGAATTAGCACATGATGGTGAGAATATCGAGCAAGGGGAAAATTCAGCCATTGCTGTTGGGAATACAAACTTATGCAACTTTGGAAATTGGTTTGTTGGTTTCTTATAAAATTGGGAATAGTTCTACCCAAGACCAAGAAAAATACTCTTGGGCATATACCCAAAAGATGTCCCATTATACTACAGAGACACTTGTTCAAATATGTTCATAGCAGCTTTATTCATAATAGCCAGAAACTGGAAACTTTGATGCCCATCAACAGAATAATAGGTAAAGAAATTGGGGTATATCAACACAATGGAATTTTGTTCAGCTATTAAAGACATAATGAAATTTACAGGCAAATTGATAGAACCCAGACCCAGAAATACACATATGGTATGTACTCATTTATAAGTGAACAATAGCTGTAAAGTACAGGATACCCATGAAATCTACAGAATCAAAGAAACTGGGTAAAAAGGAGGGCTCATGAGAGAATGCCCCTCAGAAGACAAAATACAATAAACATCTGAGGTGGATAGAGAAAGGGAACAGAGTGGGAGAGGGGATAAAGAGGTGAACAGGGATGGCAATCAGGTGTCAAGAGGAGGGTGGTAGGGGGCTAGGAGTGAGAATGGAAATTGGTGGGGTGCATCTCTAGGCAGTTCTGGAAGTCCTGCACACAGGAGGCTATGGGAATCTTTGGGGATAACACCAGCTGAGATTCTTACTAGTGGGGGATATAGAGACTAAGGTGGCTGGCCACCTCCTGTAGCCAAACAGGCCTTACAGCGGAGGGAAGGACACATCAACCCACCCACACAACCTTCAACACTTTTTTTCTGCCTACAAAATGTACAGAGATAAACATGGAATAGAGACTGAGCAAACAGCCAACCATTGAATGCCCCGACTTGAGACCAGTCCCATAGGAGAGAGACAACCACTGACTCTATTAATGATACTCTATTATGCTTGCAGAGAGGAACCTAGGATTACAGTCTCCTGAGAGCAGCAGATACCAACAAATAGAAAGACCCACAGCCCAACATCAGGAGGATCCTGGAGGTTCTTGTGAAAGAGTGGTGGAAAGAATTGAGGGAACTGGAAGGGTCAAGGAAACTATAAGAAGAGCTTCAAAATTACCTAATCTGTGCCCAGCAGGGCACAACGAGACTGATTCACCAACCAAAGTGCATGCAGGGGCTGGACCTAGGGCCGTCTACTCATTTGAGGAAGATGTGCAGCTTGATCTTCATGTGTATCCCCTAACAATTGGAGAGGAGTCTATCTCTGACTCAGTTGCCTGCCATTGGATCCCCTAACTGGAGTACGTAGTTAGGCCTCAGTGGGAGAGGATGTACTTAGGCAACTGGATGTCCAGGCTTGGGTGACACCCAAGGGGGAAGTCCCCTTTTCTGAGAAGGGGAAATACTAATACAAGGGGAAACCTGTAAGTGTGGGAAAGAGAAGAGAGGAGGGAAGGGGGGTGATAGGGATGTAAAATGAATATATTTAAAAAAAAATAAAAACATCTTATACATATATGTGTGTATAATAACCCTATTTCACTTCAGAACACTAAATACTTTTAGACTTTGTCAAAAAAAATGTAATCTACAAACATGAATACAACTTTTCCTTTCTCTTTCATTCTTATTTCTTTACAGACTTTAATTGATCCCAACATTCCTAATTTTTCAGAGATATGTAAGTGTTCTAATCACTCAAAGTATGATTTATGTCCACCTCTTTTGTGTAGAACAGTATGCTGTAGCCTGTATGGATATCAACGATGTGAATTGACCACAAAGTAAGATCATCACCTCGGTGTAGCCGGTAAGGCAATTTAGAATCTATGAGAAGAAAGCACACAGGTGTCATCTACCACATGTTGGAACTGTTTTTTTTTTCTTTGTTTACTATGAAGAGATGCTTATAAAAGGCAATGATTAAAGCAAGTTTTAATTCTGAGAACTAATTCACAGATATATACTTGACTGTAGTCCTTGGTCTAAACTTTTGTCTGTCATCAGATGTTAATGGACAAGGGCCATCATCACTGCTTCAGTAGTGACAGTCTTGATATATTAATACAAAGGCTTCACTATTTAGGGTATTTAGTCTGTCATTTAGAGTCCTGAATCCAGCATTATGGGGTTTCACAAAAAAGATAGTATTATAGTAAATTAGATACTTTTACTGTCATGGAAAAGGTAATATTTAAGGTGCCTTTAAAATTGGACATTCATGGGGTTTGCTATAGTTGCCAGGAGACAATGTCACTTTAAAAATTCCCAACTGCAAGTGGGCTGGAAATAGTTCAGAGAAGATTGATTACCCCAGAGTGTAGTACTAGAGAATCCACCTACAAGTAATGGCCTTGGTCTATTTTTCTTTTGCATCATCCATTTATAAACCACAGCGTTCTAATCAGTGGAGAACAATGAGCAATTGTGCCCAGTGTATGGTGGTGATGGGATGAGCAGGTCTCTGAATGAATAATCAGTGATGTTACTGAAAACCACAGGGCACGACGTAGATGGAGTGGCTAGATGTGAGGGGACTGATTGCGGTGGTGCCCCATCAGTCCAAGGATGCTCAGGCTGGGATCTCTCTTATTTATGTGCTTTAGCATGCAAAAGCAGTTAAATCCACTAGTAAACACTCTCTGCATTTCATTCTTTAACACAGAACTCAGAGAAGGACAGAGTAAGATAGTAAGGGATGTTATTTTTGCATCAAATAAAGGGCCTTGTGTACTCTGCTGTAGCTGAGAATTTTGGACCTTGTAATATGAAGGGAACATAACATACCTTCAACATACCTTCTCTTAATGTTCAGTTAATAAGTCTGAGCAAGATAGCCCATTTATCCAAAAAGAACAATCCCACTGTAACTTATCCACACGTGTGCTCAAGTTTGATCTTCTCAAGAATCCAGTTTCTTTCTATCCTTGGAGTCTTTCCAGAGTTGTCTATCAATTAAAGTAAAAGACTACTTCACACTACACGGTAGACTAAATTGGTTGTGGAATCCATATTAGACTTATTTGTTTGTGGATCCCAATTTACTGCCTTGGATTATTTTTCTCATGAGCAAGCACACATGCATTTTAGCCTTATGAATTGCAGTGACTACAAAAAAGGCAATCTTTGGTGTTGGTGCTCATCATAGATTTTGAATGAAGTCACAGGGACTGTACTCACACACAGCATGTGCATGGTAAGCAAAGCAATAAGTGCTGCACACAAGGGTGCGAATAAGAAGTTTAAATTATGTTAAAGGAGACTTTAGACGGGCTTCTGGAAGACTTATAAAGGCTCCAAACTTCTACATAGAGTCCTTAAGTTGCTACCCTTTCGTCTCCCCCAAGCTGAGTCTTGGGCAGCAGCACTGGGTCCACATGCCTTTTTTTAAAGAAATAAACATGAGAAAACTATAGAAAGACAGCAAAGGAAGACAATGTGTTCACCTTCTCCCTATCTACACTTACAAGCTGAGGCAACTCTGCTGTAAAAGTGTGGAGGTTGATTTTTCCAAGATTATGCAAGGAATTTAAAGTGACAGTTCTAAGAGTCTTCAGCATTTTCTTTCCAGGGCCCCATGTGTTTGAGACTCCTGATCTTCTCAGATTCTTGTGGCTGGAATGTGTGTTTAATTCTCTAACTTTATGTTTGTGTCAGCAGTCAGCTACTCACGAGGCTTTTTTAGTCTGCTTACCGGGTAAAGTGGGAATGGATGCTTTGGTATTTGGAACTGTTCGGTGTCTTTATGAACCCTGTAACTCCCTGTAACTCCTGCAAGCTAAGTTTGGCTGCCCTATGATTTAGAGTAATGAACTGCTTTTCACATTTAGAGATTAAATAGAATAGTTTTTATGAAGTGGCCCCGGTACACCATTGCAACCAAACTACATCCCCAGCCTCACACTACTTCCTTCTCTGATCTTTATCAAAATGCAATAAGAAACATTGAAGAACACAGAGGCTGTTGACAGAAGCTTTGAAATTACCTTAGCAATTGATTCTGTGCCCTTGAGTAAACCTCTTAACATTAGTATGAGTCTAGGTTTTCAGATCTGTAAAACAGGAAGTGATTAGACACCAAAGGATATATAGAAATGAAGTAAGAGTTAAATTAGACCTGAATCAACTAAGATAACTAATACAAATATACTAATGTTTTTATTTTTTTATTTTTCATGAACTTTGGATTAATTTTCTGTCTTGTACTTGTATCTCAAGTACCCAAGCTAGTCTCTGACTCACTACGGGGCTCAAGACCCTTCAGTTTCCATCTCATCAATGCAGAGATTATAGGTCTATCCCATAGTGCCCATCTATTTTCATATTCTTTACAAAAATAAGTATGTCTTGATCTACTCCAGTCACTCTGGGAGTTCGTAATCACTCTTAGAAGACAAAAAAAAAAAAAAGAGTTATTTCTTCAGTTTGCTGAAATGAGATTAATTCTTGCCTTTATCTCCCAAGGTAGCATTAATTGCACTCTTAATACTCTTTCATATTTGTTCTGTATTTCTGTACCTGATCAATATTTACATATGACAGGTACACTGATTCTTAATAACAGAACTTTACCTAGATATTCTTTTCTACAATAATGGAACTAAATTGAGTTCCAAAGCAAGTGGCTAAAAGCCTTCCAATGGTAGTTTCCCAGAGATGGAATGGCTAGCTCTGTGATGGCCTTCTTTAAAGTTCATGTAACCTTCTTAGAGGGCTCGAATGAAAACCAATGGCCTACAGAGACCCTTGGAGAATGGAATACAACTACATCTAAGAAACATTATTAGGTCAGTGGATAGGTTGAAATATATACAGGTGGTTGCTTTTCCTTACAGTTGTTTTAGGATAATTTTAATTCCATGTATTGATAACTATCAAAGATGACCATGAAAAAGAAAACAAACCAAAACCATGAGTTGTCTTTCCTTGGAATGTGAAGGCTGCATACCAGTGTCTGTAACACATAGCTTTCACTTTTGTGAAATCAGTATTGTGATCCTATTTCAACTATGCTATATCCCCAGCATTAAGCTAAAATTAACTCATGAAGATCAGACGCCACAGGCATGCACACACATACACACACACACACAAAAGGCACACTGAATCCAACATAGAATGTTCCAGGAGGAAACATCTTTAATTATCTAACATGCATTTGTCATTTCCAACTTTCCAGTGTGGATTATAAATAAAAGTGCACAAACATAATAAGAAAAGCTATTGACAATATCTTAAAACAGATTTTTAAAAAATGAAAACAACGATAATGAGAGGAAAGAAGTTGAAAAGTGTGATCAAAATTCACCAAATGGATTCATTTTAAAATGCACCTTCGAGTGACTTGGCAAGAGGCTAAAACATAGGTATGGTGACTATGGCTCAGAGGTCAGAAACCCTCCCGTTAATTTGCAGTTGGAGTTTGGAGTTGCTTTGAAGTGAGCCTGTACCACCATCTAGAGGCAAGTGCCAATCCTACACCCAGAGGGAACAAAAGGAAGTTCACCTATTTAATATTTAACTTTAGCAGTGGTAAAAACAGGGCTATGCTTTTCAGTATATAACCCCTTACAGAAAGCTTCGAGAAGAACCACTCCCCACTGCCATTAACCTACTACCACAGAGTTCATTACACTGAGAATCCAAGGCTTCACAAGCCGAAGCTTCCCTCCTAACTTCCCCACTGAGAGGAAAGTTACTGGCTTTCAAGTAAGTTTAATTTATTCTGCACATTGTAAAGGAATCCTGCCATGCCTCAGACGTTGTGTCAGGTTCTGGGGGACACAGTCAAAAATATATTACTATTTCTCTGTACCCCCAGCTCACATATCCATAAGTAACCACATGTATAACTTTTCTCCTGTCTTATGCTTTGAGACATTTTCTAGGTGACAAGATCAAAAATATTTCAAAGCAGTCATTACATTTCAGAACACTTTTCCACAGAGAACCACTAATGTGTCTTAAATGAAATCATGGATTCAAATAAGCTTAGAACATCTTATAACCTCACAGTGTTAAAACACAGAACAAACTGTGGTATAGAGAAGTTACCCAGATTTCTTTTATAACAAGCATAGCTATATTGTATTAGTCCAGAATGATGAGTTATATTTTAACATATTTATCTGGTTTTCATGACAGAAGTGTACCACTGATTAGCTTTCTAAAGAAAAGTCCTGATGTTTAAAAAGATTAATATTTTAAATTCACATGAATTAGATCTAATTGTCATGACTTTATTGAAGATATAAAATTTTAACTGAGATATTTTTACATTTAATTCTGTTAATACACAGATTCCAAAGTTGCGGACTTCCACATTTCATTCTATTTTTTTCTATTTACATGATATACATTGATCATGTTGGAATGGTTATTGAAAGTGTGCTTTTTTTTTACTAATTGGGAATCCATCATATTAACATCCTCACATCTGCATGGCCTTCTTGGTCCAAGAAATATGGAAATCATAAAATTGAGTGTATTTCAATGCTTATTCCATACCAAGAAATTTAAGCTGAAAAATATTGTTCTTCATGCATTGAAAGCAATTTAGCTTTTGTTATTTCTTATTTCTATATTTTCTGCCTTAAAATTTATTCAGTTATTTATCTGCGGAAGACAGATAAACAGACAGGCAGACAAAGAAAGGGACTAGGATTTCTGAAATAAAGTTGTATAAATTATCTCTGACAATAAAATTGTCCATAAGATCCCTTGTTCTCCCTTTAATTCTTATAAAAAAATTTCTGTACCATATTTCAAGCTTGTGAAGTCATGAATTACCTTAATATTTTTACCTTCCAAATACTTCTAATTTGCTTATAAAGCTCTACTGGGATCATGATTATGAGCTTATATAATGGCATCCTTTGTATAAAAGCTGTCAAGATACCTGACCTAAGAGCAGCCAAAATGCACAGCTATCATTAGTGATTTAGCTTCATGCATTGTTTTAAAAAAATCTCATTTTAACCTCAGGTCCATGAGATTACCCAATTCTAACACATCTGTGGTACTTGAACCACTTGGTGGGGGGGGGGGGCTATCTTTTTTTCCTGAAGAATTGTGGGTAGGTCAACTGAGATATTACCTTTCCTGTGGCATGCATTTCTTAACTTTCATATGGTGCTCTACGTCCATTATTAGGAATTTTGCAGAGCACTGTGTATTCTGCCATTATAATAGCAGAGAATACAAGAAAATAAAATATTGATTTTAATCTAAGTAGTCTCGAAATCCACAAAGTTTATGAACCTAACATTTTACCAACATAAGAAACTATGTGCTTAAAAAGCAGAGACTATGCTAAACTTTATGCTTCCTCATTGTAATATGAGTAGCTAATTGGTAATCATGGTCATAAATGTACCTGTCTACTTATCTTTGTTCACGTGAGGAGTAATAGTCCTTAATGTTTAAATAATAGTTGAAAGAATGCTTTATATTGTTCTTGCATCACTAGGATTTGTACCACGGGTTTTTCTTCTAAACCCCAGTCAGACATTCTACCACTGAGCTTTTTCCCCAGCCCCAAATACTTTATTTATATAGTCAAACTTGTTAGAAAGATAACATGACATAATTTTATCAACAATTTATTTTTCTAAAGTAAATGAGTTTCAACAACAGACTTAGAAGCCAAGTGTTTCTCTATGTATCAAACTCACTTGCAGCCAGTATTAGTATTTTTTCCTGCACATCCTGTGAGAAAGGCAACATTTCAATCACTCCTATTTAAAATGCCACTCTCTAAAACATGCCAGTAAACCTTTCTATCTAGGGCTAGCTTCTCTTTCCCCAACCACCAATAGGAGCAAGTGATTCCGAACACAGGGTTGGAAAGTGTCTTCTGTGATACATTTGAAAAGAAGCACCTTGCTGGCACTCTTTTCATTATTGAAAACAAAAAGTCTCAGATTTGAAAACATTTTGTTCATTGTTTTCTTTAGATTTTAGCCGGCTGTGATTTGATACAAATGATAATTGGAGTTATCAATCCAAATGTTGCTGTTCAATTCTACTTCTCAGTCTTCACACTCTTCTCAACTTCATGATTCTCTCTCTCTCTCTCTCTCTCTCTCTCTCTCTCTCTCTCTCTCTCTCTCTCTCTCTGCGTGTGTGTGTGTGTGTGTGTGTGTGTGTGTCTGTCTGTCTCTCTCGTGCACATAAACACACACACAGCACAACACCCTCTACCCATATCATGTCTCTCCATAGGTACTGTTTTATATAAATATAAACAATTTGCTATAAATCATCAATTTGAGAAGGTACATTAAAACATTAAATATGTCCATATATTCCTCATATTACATTCTAGGGAATCTAGTCTTATAATCGAAGAAAATCTTACTATCAGACAAGAGGAAGATCAAGGCAAAACCTGGAGAAAATGACCCAATCCAGGCAAGATATGCATACAGGGTGAAGACATAGACGTTTGAACTCACTTAAAAGTGGATATTATCCATAAAGTACAGGATAACCATTCTACAACTCACAGATCCAAAGAGGATAGGAAACAAAGAGGGTTCATGGAAGAATGCTTGACTCTCACTCAGAAGACAAAATAAAACAAGCATCTGACACAGATGGGGACTTCCAGTGGAGGGAGGGGGACACCAACTCCCCCGCAAAACTTTGACCCACTATTTGTCCTGCCTATAAGAAATAGAGGAATAAGCATGGATCTTAGCTTGAAGGAATGACCAAACAATGACTGACCCAACTTGAGGTCTACACCATAGTGGAGAACAAACCCCTGCCACTAATTATGATATTCTTCTATGCTTACAGAGAGGAACCTAGCATAATTATGCCCAGAGAGGCTTCATCCAGCAGGTGATTGAAATATAAGCAGAGACTCATAACCAAACAATAGATGGTGTTTGGAGAGTTTTGTGGAAGAGTGGGGTGAAGGAATGAGGGAGGTGAAGTGATCAAGGACACCCTAAGAAGACCTACACAGTCAACTAACCTTAGTCCACGGGGGCTCACAGATACCAATGAATATGCATCAACTGGACCTTGGCCACTTACACATATATAGCAGATGTGTAGCTAGTTCTATTTGTAGGGCCCTTAATTATTGAGACAGTCCCAGATGCCAGGAAAGCAATAGTATCCCAGGAACCAACTGGGATGGCATTAGCTGAAATTTTCAACAAAAGGGAGAGAGAACTTATAGAGACCATATCCAAAGGTTAGGCAGACCCCAGGTTGAGGGATGGGGCCACCCACCCATCTCAAAAATATTAACCCAGAATTATGCTCCCATCTAAAAGAAATACAGGGACAAAAAGTGGAGCAGAGACTGAAAGAAAGGCCATCCAGAGACTGCCTCACCTGGGGATTCATCCCATATGCAGACGTCAAACCCAGTCCCTATTGCTGATGCTAAGAAGTGCTTGCTGACAGGAGCCTAATATAGATGTTCCTGAGAAGTTCTGCCAGAGCCTGAACAATACAGATGTGGATGCTTGCATTCAACTATCGAACTGAGCATGATGATCCCAGTGGAGGAGTTAGGGTAAGGACTGAAGAAACTGATGCAGTTTGCAACCCCATAGGAAGAACAACAATCTCAACCAACCAGACTCTCCTAGCCCCATAAAGTTGCCAGGGACTAAACCACCAACCAAAGAGTACACATGGGGGAACCCATGAGTCTACCTGGATATGTAGTAGAGTATGGATGTCAATGGGAGGGGAAGCCCTTGATCCTGGGAAAGCTTGATGCCCCAGCATAGGAGAATGCTAGGACATTGAGGCAGGAGTGGGTGGGTGGGGGAGCACCCTCATAGAAGCAGAAGGAAGGTGGGACTGGATAAGGGGTTTTCAGAGGAGAAACTGGGAAGGGGGCTAACATTTCAAATGTAAGTAAATAAAATAACCAATTAAAAAATAATGGGAAAAAAATGATTGGAGTTGAGGTTGTCTCTGTTGTGGGCTTTTGGATCCCTTTCCACTAGCTGGGTTGACTTGTCTGTCTCAGTGAGAGAGGATACAATCAGTCCTCTTGTGACTTAATGTACTAGGGTAGGTGGGTGAGTGTTTGTGTGTGTGTCTGTGTGTGTGTGTGTGTGTGTGTGTGTGTGTGTGTCTGTGTCTGTGTGTATGTGTAGGGTGGTTAAGAGTGGGTCTAAAAGGAGAGGAAGGAAGCAAGCTGTGAAGTTAATAAATTAAATAAAATGAATAGAGAGGAAAAGGAGTAAAATTAAACAGAAAATTCTTGTTAGGAGAATCACTTTCAGCTGAGAAACACTTTTAAAAATGGTCCAGTAAGCAGGATGGGATGGGATGGTGAGCAGTGGGAGGGGAGAGGGAACAGGGGATGTTTTAATTTTTTGTTTTTTTTTTATTTTATTTTTTCTTATTGTTTCTTTCTTTTGGGGGGGAACCCCCAAATAAGAAATAAGAAAATAAGAAATAAGAAAACATCTAATAAAAAATGGTCAACATGCTTAGCCATTAGGGAAATGAAAATCAAAATTTATTTTGAGATTCTACCTTACACCTATCACTATGGTCAATGATCAATAACACAAGTATAGCTTATGTGGTGAGGATGTGGAACAAGGAGAACACTCTTCCATTGCTGGTGGGAGTACAAACTTACAGACTCCATGGAAATCAATATAGTTGTTGCTCAGCAAATAGGAAATTGATCTACCCAAGTTCTATCAGTACTACTCTTGAGCATATATATCTAAAGGTGCTTCATCCTACCACAAGGACACTTGTTTAACTGTGTTAAAACAGAGTGGCTTTATTTGTCATAGACAGTAACTGGAAAGTAACCTGCATGTCCCTCAACAATCATGGATTTTAAAAAATGTAATAGATTCATACAGTGAAATATTACTCAGCTGTTTGAAAAACATGACAGCATAAACTTTGCAGAGATGGATGCATGGACGGAACTCGGAAAACAATCATTCTTTGCAAAGCAAAGACAAAAAGACAATCATGGTATATATTTACTTGCAAGTGGATATTATATGTTAAGGATAATCACGGTACAATCCACAGAGCCAATGAGGCTAAGTAACAAGAAAGGCTCTAGAGGAAATGCATGCATCTCCCTGGGAAGGAGAGTTTGAATAGATTTTGCAGGTAAACCGGGGCACTGTGGAGATGGATAAAGAAGGATCAGGTGAAGGAGTAAGGGACAGAGGGAGAGAGTATAGGGAGAGACAACTAGAATGGGGGACATTGGGGTTATATGATATGGAAACCGTGTGTAATGGAAACTCTCTATTACCTAAGAGGGTGACTTAGGGAGGGTGCCTAGTATTGTTGGATATTGAACTTGAACTGGTTGGCCTCAGTAACCTACAAGTCTCCTAGTATTAGAACTGGGACAAAAACCAAGCCACAAAACCTTCAAACTGTATCTGTCCTGCCTACAAGATGTGCTGGGGTGATGGTGGTTCAGAGCTTGTTAGAATGGCCAACCCAGGACTAGTGTAGCTTGAGATCCAAGCCACAAGAGTGAGTGTATGCCTAATACTCCCTAAGTGGCCAGGAACTGGAAACTGGGTGACACCGAGGCCTGTGGTAGAACAAACATTAATAGGAATAAGAGCTAATGAAATTATTCCTAATAGTACTCTGCGATACTCATAGAGTAGTGCCTAGCCCAACTGACATCAGACAGGCTTCCTCAGGGAGTTGATGGGAGCAGATATAGAGACCCACAGCCAAATATTAAGCAGAGTTCAAGGAACCTTGAAGAGTAGGGAGGAGAGGATTGCAGAAGCAAGAAGATTGGAGGACACCATGAGAATATGTCCCATAGAATCAACTAAGCCAGTGTTTATAGGGGCTCACAGAGACAGAAGTGGCAATCATAGGTACTACATGGGTCTGTGCTAGGTCCTCTACATACCTGCTGTTTTTTTTTTTTTTAATCTTCCAGTGTTTGTGGGACTCCTAAAAGTATGAAAGGTGGAATCTCTGACATTTTGCCTGTACTTGGGGCCTTTTCCTCCTACTAGGTCACATTTTCCAAATTTAATATTTGATATGAGTATTTGTACCTAGTATTATTGCACCTTGCTCATCCTTGTTCATTTGCTATTACCTGGAAACCTGCTCTGAAGGAAAATGGGGGAGCAGTGGATCTCAGGGAGAGCAGAAGTTGTAGGGGGAGGGAGAAGTGGAGGGAAGGATGTTGCT
Source organism: Montemys delectorum (assembly GCA_019843815.1). Lineage (NCBI taxonomy): Eukaryota > Metazoa > Chordata > Mammalia > Rodentia > Muridae > Montemys > Montemys delectorum. The sequence goes on from JADRCD010189619.1 coordinate 19,050, forward strand.
CTCAGGATGTATTGTATCAAAAAAGAATGAATAATAAATAGATGAGTTTAGAATGAAGAATAATTGTATACATATGTATAAAATGATACAGCATTCTTGCTGTTACAATATCTGACTCCTTTGTTCTCTGCTTAGACTAGACTGTTTTTGCTCAACTATGAATAAAGAAATGTGAGCCCCTTAAGGAGTGTTTTTGAAGATTAGCGGATAAATCTTATTTTATTGAAGTGTTCTCTAATTCCCTCCCACTTCAAAGGTGATGATACCATAATACTAATTATTGGCATAATTTCAAGATTTATATGGACATTGGGTCTATGTCAATTTAAGACGTTACAACTTCAGGTTTATTAAATTCTGTTATAGACCAACAGATAGATTACTAGAAACTTATCATTATCAATCCTTTCCTAACCATAATGTATCCTCTTTATGTTAAAAAAAAAAACCTCCAAGGAAATATCAAGTGCAAAACTTGGTAGTGAATGCCTGCAAAGCCTCCCATTAGACAAACTGGGTCAGGAGTACAAGAAGACTAGCCTGAACAATTTATGAAGACACTGTTTCAACAGTCATAGACACACACACACACACACACACACACACACACACACACACACACATATATATATATATATATATGTGTGTGTGTGTGTGCATATACATATATATATATATATACATACACACACACACACACACACACACACACACACACACACATGCTCTTTGGTTGCCAACCAAGGACAAGGACTGAGTTGTATATTTTATATAGCAAAGCAGACTTGGCCTCCAGCTTTTCCCAGTATCCCTCAATTCCTACCTGTCATACCCTGATCCCAACCCTGAACTTTCCATCCCAAGGGCTGAGCTGTTCTTCCCCCAGAGGCTCCTCCCTCTGTAATACAGGCATGTTGGCCTTTCTCCTTTTCTTCCTCTCTCTACATAACCATGTTGGCTCTCACTTTCTCTTCTCCTTCTCCTCTTTCTCCCTCATCGTGACAGTAAATCTCCCTTTGTATACTTTAATCTGGTTTAAACTGGCTCATTTAACCAGCTAAGAAATAACTTATCACGTACTTACATATATACATACATAAATATACACACTCATACATACATACATACATACATACATACATACATACATACCTATTTACATACATACCTGGGGTACAGGTTAGAACAATTGCCTGGCATCTATGTAGCCTTGTTTAAGCCTTTTACTAGAAAAATAAAATAAATACAAGCTTATTTTAGGTTAAGGTGGTCTTTCAGAAGTCTAATCCAGAATTTTACTATCTTCTTCATTTTGCCTATTTATAGAAGAAATAATTTTCTTGTATAGCCTGAATTTTAAGTAATATTTTAATATTTTAACAACTATTTACTTAATCTGACAAATTTACACACTATTTGCTACTATTATCTGTAGTATAAATTCCTATTATTCTGTATATACTAGTTAATGCTGGAAATTAATACTGTAGCAGTTATTATTCCTTTACAAGCTAGTTCTCCAAATAATCACACAAAGACCTTTGAACATTTCAAAGCCTAGGCCTTAGCTGGGAAGACTCTCAACTAGTTCATCTAAGTTAGACCAACCGCCTAGTCCCATCCAGCCACTTTGCTGGCTATACCTTCCATATCCCTAGATATGTCCATCTCCCGTCATGTCTGCTGTCAAGAAGGTCTTCCACATTCTTCTTCCTAGAGTTCCTTTCTCTCTCCCAGGAAGTTGTGCCTTTCTTTCTTTACTAAGCAGTCACAGACATTAGCCTTTTATTGACCAATTAACTTGGGAAGCAAGGTTTGCACCCCAAAAGCTGGTGCATGTGAGAATTCACTCCTCCTGGGTCAACCAGATCATGAGTTACAGCATTTAGCATTTGCATACATAGCAGCACCAGACCAACCCCAACAATTATCCTCTTTGTGTTAATAAACTTAGTACTGGATGCAAAATAACTCCTGCCTGACTGACAAGTATTGTTACTGGAATCAACAGACTTGTGAATCCTAGATAATGCATGTTTCCTTTCTCTGAAAATGACAGTTTGAGCACTGATCTGTCTTGCATGACTTGGGTTCTAGAAGTATGACCAGGAGTGACTAAGGAATGGAGAAAGGACCAAAACATGAGGACACAAACAGAAAAACTAAGATCCAGTGTTAGGGGCTTTTGGATTAAAAAGCCTCCACACCCTGGAAGTTCTGTTTGTTTATTGTATATACTTGAGTAGAGGAGGCAGGACTCTTCCATATAATCGAACAATGAAGTGTGATTTATGTTATACAGCTGAATCAAAAGGGCAGGGTTATCACAGAAAAAAGAGGCATATTTATTCTATTCAGCTGAAAAAGGAGGCACATGTGGGACACTATTCAGAGCAGTCTCTGAAGGGGAATAGTAGGTAGGCTATTAACATTATTAGGGGTGGAGGAAGGTGGGCCTTTTTTACACATACTGTCAAAATTTATACAAGATTCCTTGGAATGAATGGTTGTCCCTCTGGAAGGGATGCATCCTGTGGAAAGTTTTGATATGCCTACAGGACCAAGGCCCTGGGGTCCTTGATATGGACATGCCCATGTCAAATAGAAAACATTCATTCAAAATTTTTATTGTTGTACAGGGTGGGGCCTGGGCAGCTCGCTGCTGAGGCTGATGGCTGTGGCCCTCTCTCTCCCTGGTGCTGAGAGGCCTGCGGTTTGAAAGCTGGGCTAGTTAAAAAGGAGTCAATGTATAAATGAGATATTTTATTATAGGTAAGAGAAAATAGGCCGGTCAAGTAGAGAGAAGTAAAGGAGAGAAAGGAGAGGAGAAGAGAAAGAGGAGAGAGAGAGAGAGAGAGAGAGAGAGAGAGAGAGAGAGAGAGAGAGAAGAGAAAAGAAAGCAAAAGAGCAAGAAGGCAAGAGAAGAGAACAAAGAGCACAAAGAGAGAGGAGACAAAGTGCAAGAGAGAGGAGGATGACAAGAGAGCAAGGGCAAGAGAGGGAGAAAAGAAGCAAGAGAGGGAAGAGGGCAAGAGTAAAAGAAGAGAGGAAGCGGGCAAGAGAGAGGAGGGGGCAACTGCCCTTATATAGTACGGGGCTTGGCTATTTGTCTTTGGGGGTGAGGCATGCCTGGCTATGGTCAGATGACTGGGGATAGGGTCCAGCGAGAATGCTGCGAGCTTGGGGCATTGTCTACCTGATAGAGCACACATCTCCTGCAGGGGCAGCTGTGAGGGGTTGTGAGAGCTAAAGACCCAGGAGTTATAGCCGAGCTTCTTCTGCCCTTGCAAGCAGAAACTGCCCACTGAGTCTCCAGGGCTTAAGGCCAATTACTCAACTGAGCCTACGTTGCCTGAAGAGACCACTGCCCCACACTGCTTCTCATTTCATTGCTTATTTCTGACCATAAATTTCCTCTAATATACAGCATATTCCAAAGTTTTATACACCTACCCATGAGAGAGCTTAATGGATGGCAGCTTGTCACCTGCTGTCAGGCCATATAGATTTGGAGTCAGGGGGTTATGTTTTTCAACCTCGTTAAGGTAGAGTTGAAATGTAGATATTTATAGGGCACAGTTTATCTAACATAGACATATACTACAAAATAATGGTATCATACTAATAAATGTATCCATAAGTTCCCATAATTATTATTATTTTAAATGAGATGATTAAAGATATATTTCTAATATAATGAGGACTTGCTGAGAAGGGTTTCTGTGGTAGAATGAGGGGGGAAAGAGATGAGAGTTCAGATGAAAATTATTCAAGTTCTTTATATATATGCATAAAACTGCGAAGCAATGTTTTTAAACTGGTTTATCTTTATTTAACGTGATTTATTGCTTTCCAGAATGTATGTGCTTAACATATGTGTGATTGCCTGTAGAATAGGGTATCACACCTTCTGGGAGAGAAGAACAAACAGAAGTCAAATTGTAGGTACTGTGAAACCAACTGAGATCATCAGGAAGAGCAATCAGCACTCTTAATAGTTTAGCAATCTCTCCACTCCTAAAAACATTTTAAAAAGGAATTACTTTCTTAGCAACTTGCATGTTTACAAAGAGATTATTATTTAAAGGCAACATCTATAGGACAGATATCTGGAACTCACTCATTTGTTTGGTGACAAAGTTTGCAGCCTTTAACCAGCAACTTTTCATCTCAACCACCACCCACAAAGTATAATTGTCATTCTGCTTTCTGCTTCTGTGAGGGAGAGTTTCTTAGAACCATGTCTCATATGTCTCTGGTCAAATTAATTTTTTTTTTATAGAAATATAAGTTTAGCTATTCCCAAAATGGAGATTAAAAACTTACTGTACAAGAATAATGTAAAGATGTGGTGCTATAATCCACATAAATGCCTGACATAAATTAAATGATTAGTGTCTTTCAGCAGTTGACTAATTACTATAGCCTGTGTAATTAACCTGACAGCTGAGAGCAAGCAGCTCTTTTTTTCTCCAATCTCAGTTAGAAAAAAAAATACTCTGATGAATGGATATGATCAATATACTTTCTATATAATTAAATAATATTAAAGAATAAAAAATATTTGAATACAACATTGAGTTGGTATAAGGGGTGGGTCTTTGAAGAGCTGTGGTTGATTATGATCAAAACGTGTATAAAACTCCCAAAGAACTAATAAAAATATCATTTAAGTAATAAATGTTTATTAATGCTTCTGAAGGTTGGAAGAGGGCACAATGGAAATGGTTGCTGATCCGCTGATTCTGGGAAAATTTCCTGAAGAGAACCCCAATAGGTTCTGCTATAAGATCAAGAATTGACAAATGGGACCTCATAAAGTTGCAAAGCTTCTGTAAGGCAAAAGACACTGTCAATAGGACAAAACGGCAACCAACAAATTGGGAAAAGATCTTTACCAACCCTATATCTGATAGAGGGCTAATATCCAATGTATACAAAGAACTCAAGAAGTCAGTCTCAAGAGAACCAAATAACCCTATTAAAAAATGGGGCATAGAGCTAAACAAAGAATTCTCTACTGATGAACACCAAATGGCTGAGAAGCATCTAAAGAAATGTTCAACATCCTTAGTCATCAGGGAAATGCAAATCAAAACAACTCTGAGATTCCACCTCACACCAGTCAGATTGGCTAGGATAAAAGACTCAGGTGACAGCAGATGCTGGAGAGGTTGTGGAGAAATAGGAACACTCTTTCATTGCTGGTGGGATTGCAAACTGGTACAACCACTCTGGAAATCAGTGTGACGGTTCCTCTGGAAATTGGACATAGTTTTACCAGAAGACCCAGCCATACCCCTCCTGGGCATATACCCACAAGATGCTCCATCATGTAATAAGGACACATGCTCCACCATGTTCATAGCAGCCTTATTTATAATAGCCAGAAACTGGAAACAACCCAGATGTCCCTCAACAGAGGAATGGATACAGAAAGTGTGGTACAT
>JADRCD010189620.1:2118-12556 GCA_019843815.1 Montemys delectorum
TAAAGGTGTGCGCCACCACTGCCCGGCTATTTTTAAATTCTTTAATCCACTGCTGTGATATTCCGACACCCACCCCTTTAAGTTCTCGCCACTAATTATATCTTCTCAGTGAAGCCAAATTCTGAGCTCCAAGGTAATGAATCCTTTTCAAGGTGACCATGTTTATCTCTTTAGGCTGTACACACTTTCCAGAAATGCCCAAGATCCAGGAAGCATTTGCCAGGGAAGGCAAACTTCTTGAAGTCAGTGGCCAATAATAGGGGGAAGCCCTGTGCTCCCCGTCTGGGACCCAAGAGATGGTGTCATGGCTTAATTTCAGTTTCTCTACCACTGTAGGGAGGAAAAAGTTCTGACAGCTTCAGGTGTGTGAGCTCCCTCACATTCTCCTCCTTTCCTCTTTGGCTTCTGTATGTCCCAGGCAGAACTGTGAGGACTATGTTAGACAGGTCTTCAGTTACTATTGCGTCTTGTTCTAGAAAAGGTCAGCCCTTTCTCAGGTTAGCCTCCTAGCCTGCTGCTGTGGCCTCCCTGGGATCTTGGCTGACTTTTGGGTATCATGTTTTCTCATGGATGAACTGTACCCTACCGCACAGTCTGTGAATTAGAAGCCAGGAAGTTTTCTTTGACCTTGAAAATAGAGTTTTCTCTTTCTGTTTTGACTTGTCGTGTTTTCAAGGCAGCTGCTGGGGTGGGACTCTAACTTCCTTCCTCAAGGAGCGCTGGGACATTTGAGAGCTACCATGAGGGCATTTCTTAGACAGCTTCACGCAGTCCAGCTTGTCTTGGGTAAGGGCAGGTACTATACATTTATATACTTTCAAATTGGGAGAATCTTAGTATTCCTGGAAATATTCCCTTGGTAATTTCGTGGCTGGCAGCCTGACACCAAAGCAGGCTGTCCTCCATTGAGGTAAAAGCGATAGGGCAGTCTGTGACTCCAGAAAGGTCCTTCGAATTACAAGATCTTTCCCTGTCCTCTCTCCAGATCATGTGTGGGGAGCAGCTTGAACCTCACCCAGAAGGGACCCCACATTTGTTTCTACACAGCTGTTTCTTGTATCAGGCCAGAGTACGTCCGTGGCTACTGAATACCATTGGGAAGGACCGTCTGCCACCTCACCATCTGCAGGCATAAGTCAGGGGAACTTGCAGAGAGTCTGAAGCTGAGAACTGGGATTTTTATGTCTCTGTTCGGTTATGCTTTGACACTTTTTCCGAGACGGCACATGACGAGCACAGCTGCAAGCAGACAAACGTGCTTTTTCAGACTTTGGGTGGGGAGAGGTTAAAAACTCAACCTGTTCCGTCCAGATCCAAGGTACTTGCTTTGCATAACAATTAACTCTAGGCTTGCTATGGCTTAGAAATCTTGCTGCCTGTGCCCTTCAGTTTTGATGAGCTGGAGTTCTGATCACTGAAGCCCCTGCCTTGTTCTGCCTTTGGAAAAGCAGCTGTACTCTTCTCACCTTCCCTTGGTGATGGTCCCATCTGATGAAGCCTATAGTGCTTACTGGGGACCCAGGGCTTCACTGACTTTCTTAGCCTGCACTACGCCAGCGAAATGATACTTTTCATATCTGAAACTATTAGCATTTCTTCGCCTAGGTGGCACGCCCCGGCTCCTGATAACCGACAGTGGTGAGCATTATTGCTTCCTCTGTGCTAGGTTTTAGCCCCCTTTAAATGCTTACTCATTTTCTAAAACACGTTCTGATGCTTTCTCCATTTTACAAATGATGAAACTGAGGCACAGAGAGATTAAGTCCATTTGGTGAAAAACACACATTTAGCTAAGCAATAAAAGTGGCATGTCTGATGAAAGCCACCCAGTTGTATGAGAGGAAAAGACTTACGATTCCCATGTTTTGCTGACATCACTCGGTCACAGGATTACTGGTCTTGACCTCTGCTTGTCTCATCTCCGACAGACAGAACTGTTTTGTTAAGGATACTTTGTGACTATCTTTATTGACAGCTTTGATTCATGTTTAAAGCAGGCTCACTATTTTGAAGTCCCACAGCCTCCATTGTGTATCTGGAGACATGGGATGGTGTTTGTTTGGTTTTTTAAACCCTCATGTAGGAGTCTGATTATGTTGCTTAAGTGACTTTCTTTCTACAACCCACTACTTTATCTTTGGCACCCATACGATGCTAGTTACATGGATGCAAGGCAGATAGTGGAAAGGACTGCTTGGTGAACTAAGAAAGTATATTACCAAATCAACAAATATGTTCTATAACACCTATTTGTTTAACTCCGTAATGGACCAATAATCCTACATCAGCCTGATCCATGAAGGAGCCTACACAGGACTTTAATAGGATGTCACTTCCGGTTTTATGACCATCCCTTTCTTGATGGAAGTGTAGACTCGAAAGTTCATGTGCTTGAGTGCTGGCTTCTTGTTGGACTGGGGTGTGTGCATGGAGTGCAATGAGGGCTCTCAGAGCCTCTGGGAACTGCATCACCTTGCCCTCTGACCTTCATTTTTCTCACCTGTGAAATGGGGAGGTTAGGTAAGCAGCGGCTTCAAGTCAGTTTAAAGGTTCTCCTGTGGTCTGAGCTCTGGACATGGCTCACGAGTAAGAGCACTTGCTGCATACACCTGAAGACCAAGACCTGAGGGCAGATCTCTTGGATCCACTTCAAAGTTTGGCCATTGCTGTCCCTGGAATGGAAATCCCAGTACTGTGCAGGCAGCAGACAGGAGGGTTCCTGGTGCTTGCTGGCTACCCGTCTAGTGGAAAAAAATAACAAGCTTCAGGCTCCATGAGAGACCTTGTCTCAGGGGGAAAAGGTGGAGTGCGGTTGAACAGGACACTAGACATCATTGGGTGCATGTATGGATGTGTGTACCTGCATACACACATGTGCATAAACCACACAATATAACACATGCAGATACACACGTACCACACACATTCAATTCCTGCAATATCATGGCTACCTCTATAGGCAATCTATAATACTAGTGTTGAACTCTATGTCCCTTATTTTTGTTGAGTCTTTATGTGTTGTATTCCAGGTGAGTTCGTTCCTTCCTGGCATGCTTACTTTAAAGGATTTCAGTGGGGGATTCAGGGAGACCCTGGGAACTTAAATGCTTTGGATAAGAACCCTGTGAAAGATGTATTAAATAATAATGACGTTACTCCTGCGGAAAGTTAGCTGAAAGGTGTTGGGTTTCCCACCACCTCGCCCGCCATGCCACCCCTCCAAAAAAGAGCAAAGCTGAAAAGAGAGTTTGATCTCGGACTTTATGGAACTCCTCGGAACTCTGCGGTGTCAATAGCGGCTTTGTCCTGCTGAGGGTCAGGTTCCCACAGTTGGGGTAGGGCAACCATGCTCTTTCCCCTGACGTTTTATCAAACACACAGAATGTGGCAGTTCTCTAGACAAACATATGGTTTTGTGTTACAATCGCTTCCACTTTGTTAAAAGCCCCTTCCAATCGGAGATCTTCTATGTGGGGCAGCAGACACTAGACACACATGTCCCTAAGCTAATGGATGCCTTATATGTTTACTTGAGTAAATCATCTTCCAAGTTTGTATGTCTTGCATCTGAGTCAGTCTCTCACTGAGGGTATTTTTAACTCCTCTTTACTCCTTTGAGCTCCTTTTAGGAAGTGTGATCCAAAAGGGTCAGATACTTGGCCTGTACTTAGGGCAAAACTTTGAGAGAATTCCTAAGGCCTTGGACAGGGACTGGCTTTCCCCAAAAGAACTGGCCCTTTACAGCGTCTTTGCCACATAAGGGCTTGTGTGAGGCCCCAGGCACCAGTCGACGGCTGTCTTACCCGTGACAGATGGTCAAGACTTCAATTTCAGCAAGTGATCTGCTGCTGAGGGGGTAGGCAGGGGATTCTGCTAACAGGCCAAGTGGCAGGGCAGCTTAGGGTAACAGCAATCCGGTGTGTGCCCAGCATAGCTTTAATGGCAATCCAGTGTGTGCCCGGCATAGCTTTAAAGGTGATCCAATGTGTGCCCGGCATAGGTTTTGTGCTAACGACGAGCTGCTGACAGGTGCCTGAGCCCTGCTCATCTTGGAGGCAGAAGATCCCTGCCTCCCTTGATGTTTTTCTCTCTGGCAAAGCCAGTGTCCTGTTTGCCTTGTCTTTCAAAACCCATTTTGGCACCAGATGGAACCCCTCACGGTGGCTAGCAGTTGTCTGAGTTCAGGATGCCAGAGGATGTGCTGACAGCTCCTTCTAACACAACCTGAATCTGGCTGTCAGGCCTGGGCTCAAATGGCTTAAACACGTACAGGCGGCAAGTATTACCAACCACAGGGAGACCAGCAGGGGGGCCCAATGGAGGGAGACTGGCAGTGATATCCCTCCCCATCTTGTTGTTGTCTTGGGTGGGAAATGATAATCCTGTGGTTCCCCTAGTATGTATTGCTATAGTTTAGATGTGAATCCCATACTGGAAACTTTTATAAAAGCTGTGGCTTTTATACCTCACTGCACCACACAACCCCACACAAAACTTCATTGTCATTAGAATGGAGATCATCCCTCTCTCGACCCTGGGATGATTTTCATATCTACTCTTCTAAGTATAGAACCCAGCTCCTGCAATAAGAGGAGTTCGTTCATTACCACTACCTTTAGCCTAGTTGATAATGTCTGAAAGCCACATGTACTGGTTGGGTTACCTTCCGAGTCTGAGAGAAACAGGACAGTATATGTGCCAGGTTGACCAAGGACTGATTAACTGAGTGGCTAGAAAGCTAACATGCGCAGTGGCAGAGCTGTTCTGGGCATGGAGGAGGCCCAGGGTGGATTCCGTAACACACAGCTGGACTTTAGCAGTGTTCTGTGAGTCATTCATCCTAGACAGGAGGTCGATAAGCTTTGGCCTCTGTGGAGAGGCCCTGGAAGTAGGGGTGAACCTTTATCAGAGGCCGCCTCATTGATGGGCTTTGGGGGTTGTGTCATGCTAAATGACTTCATTTAAGAAGACTCTTATACTGTTAAGTCTTATCATTTTGTTTGAAAAAGTCATTGTTTCTCTTCAATGCTCCTACGTATTCCCTCCCATTCTAAGAGAGCAAGGAAAACAGTTATTGTTCTGAAATGTGCATGTAGAAGCTGTGTGAATGTGGGATGTCTTCATGCAGTGCCTTTATGTCGGAGGATCATGGGGGCTATACTGCTGACAGACATTGTACTCAAAACTAAATTCAGATGGATACATCATGGAATGCTAGTTTTGCATAAATTATTGATATTGAGTTGACAGCTTTATTCTGGTGTGGCCCTAACATGGGGAAAAACTAAAAACAAGGGTATTTCTAGAAGAATTTCATTGACCAGTATTTCAATGCATTCCATAGAATTACCTTGGCTCCAAAAGTAGAAGAGTATGTAGAAAATAGATGGACATAAAAATCCTCTATTACTCCCAAATAGAAAACAGAGGGAGAGATTTAACTGAGGGCGACCAGTATGAATATCCCAGTGCAAACTTTCCATGTCTACTTTCCATTATGGGCTTGTATCACTGGAGTGATTACTTAGTGGGACCAAGTCCTGTATCCCACACATCAGGGAATTTTTGACAACTAAAATACATTCACCAGTTTAAGTGGGATTTCTTTAGCCAATTGGAGACTATCATCATCTTTACAAAACAATAGCAGCAGCAACCACTATAACCAAGCAAAACCTGTGGCTCTCACTAAAGAACATATTTGGAAACTAAGGTGGGTAGAGAGGCAGGAAGGTCCAAGCTCACTCTCAAATAGCTTTTAAGGCACATAAAGAAAACTGTGGCGGTATTGGAGAAGTTGGAAGGGTTTAGTCATTTTGCCACTTCTTCTATCCCTCCCAGGGCTGCTAATTTGAACATTTTATTTGGAGATGCTAAGATTTAAAGCATTTACAATCTCCTTGTATTTATCTAGTGTACACGTTGCCATTTATCACCCGTGAACCTATAACACTTAAGTTATATGTTATGCTTGGGGACCATGGGAATTCTCAATTAGATCCATTTGGAATCCATGTTAAATTATGATGAAGATCTGCTCTCTGAATAAAAACACTCCCTTGGGTGATTTTTGCTTCTTTTGTGAGATCTGTTGGCAGTTCCAGAGTGTTCATTTCATAGAAAAAAAATGCACCCTTGGATGCAATATCAAGACTTGTGCCTCAGACATAATGCAGATTCTAGTACCACCCTGAGTTTTGCAGGAGATCCGGGGAAAAAAAGAGGGTGTGTAACCTGGAAGTGATTTCTGACTCCAATGCCCTTGTTAGGATTGAAATGCTGACCAGGATCCTTTGTTTCTCCACAGATTCTTCCTGAAGTTTTTCCTTAAATGCAACCAAAATTGCCTAAAGAATGCCGGAAACCCACGTGACATGCGGAGATTCCAGGTGGGTCCCTCTTGCTTTTCTTATATCTTAATCATGACTTGAACATGAGGAGATAATGGGAAAACTTTTTTCTTTTCTTTTCTTTTTTTTTCTTTTTTTGGCAGAAGGTATGGAGTATAATTGTTTCTCTAGAGGTGAAAAGCAGGTGAGGCCACTGGTCCCCAGGCATCTGCAATCTCAGAGTTGTTTTTGTTAGACAAAAATTGGGGCTGTACCACCTGCGCCCACTGATGAAGGCAGCTGTGTCCTTAGAGCCTCATCTCGGCTTCCTGTATGGACTCACGTGACGAGACAGCCACAGATGAAGTCAATTACACAGCAACGATGGCTTTAGTTGCTAAAAGTTTTCTAAGTAGAACTTTGCTGAGGAAGAGCATCAGGAAGTGACCAGGAAGCCCATTCTCGTTCTCTGTTCTCTCTCACAATCTCAGCAGCTGCTAGCACCAACTACAGGTTATAAGTGGACCCTTAAGAAGCAGAACATATCTATACCCTCTGTTCTGCTTCAGGAATGCTCCTGTACCCCACATGGATATTTTACTAAATATCCTCCAGATCTGCCACCGTTTAAAACTAACCTGATAGAGCATGCTAAAAGGCTGAAAACCTAAAAACAAGTGGAGTGACGTCTCAAACACGAGTGTTTTAAGAATTCTAGACATAATACTACTGCAGCTTCATGGGTTGAGAATCCCCTAGGACCTTGTTAAAGTACTGATTGAGATGGAGGGCAGGGTGGGGCTGGAATTCTATGTTTCTAACAAGCTCCCAGGTGATGTAGAACCTGGGAACATATCGCAATAGCAAAGTTAAGTCCCTACCCTGCATTGCTCTCCATCTCATTTTATGGGTAAGGTATTTGCCCTGTCAACGTTGATGTGTGCTTGCACAACCTGTCAGAGAGACAGCTTGCTGTTGAAAGTTCGCTCCTACGCCTGTTTAGTCAGCTCAAAGTGCAGTTTTCGGTATATGAGCTCCAAAAGGTGCTTGATAAATTTCAGCTACAGGATCTCTGAGGGGAAATAAGGAAAGAGATTCTGAGCATTGATTGTGGATGTCAATATCATAGTCTTCAAAATGATTTTTTTTTTTTAAAAAAAGGAAGTGAGACTTATTAGTCTCATTAGAGAATAAATCCAGTGGAAGGATGATATCGTCTCCTGAGATCTTAGAGAATTTCTATAAAATCATGTTAGCCTTACCACATTTAGTCTTGATAGAGCTGAATCTGGGGAATCCAATAAAGTTTTAGTTTCTTAGAAACGGTTTCCTGGCCAGCTCCTGCCTTCACGTGGTGATGCTACTGTTTTCAAAGTGTCGTTTTCAGCCTATGCCATTTGATAGCTTGCTGTGCTTTTCAGATGTATGCCTCTTTTGGTCGAGTTTGGGTTAGGGACAAAGATATACAGGTGTGAAACAACTTGTGTGTAATAATCACGTCTCATGACTTTGTCAGCATCTATACTATATATCCTCCAGGGCAGTAGAACTTGATGGGCTTTGGTGATACTGGGGGGAGGGGGCTTGAAGAGTATTTACAGGAGCTACTAGTGAGTGTGGGTCTTAGGAATACAGCTCTGAGGCAAGACATGAAGTCATTTCAGTATATTCTTTCTGAGCATAGGAAAAAAAAAAAGGCCACCATATGCTTATGAGATAGTGTACAAATGATAAAGTTCAGCTTTGAGGGAAAATTCTAGGGATTAATTTAATTAAGTCCTTAAATTAGTCTAGGACTTCTCAACTTGGGAACAGTGAATCAATATCTCTTCCCCCCTCTTTCCTTCTCCTTCTTTCTCCCCATCTCTCCCTCTCTCCCCTCTCCCTCTCCCCCTCTCTTTCTCCCTCTCTTCCCCCTCTCTCTCCCTTTCTCTCTCCCTTTCTCTCTCCCCCTCCTCTGTGTTCTGTGCACTGTAGGATGATCACTTATATCACAGTCATGGAATAGTGGTAGAGAATAGCCCATGTCCCTTCACATGACTAATGAAGGGTCTCTAGACATTATTAGATACCACTGATAGGAAGAAGAGAGACAAAATGGCCCCTGATGGAAAGCTACTGGTTCTTCCCTACACTTGATGACCTTTGACTAAGTTCGCCATGACAGCATTGGTGCTATAGTAACTGCATCCTTTGATTAGGAATACTTGCCTCCCTACCCAAGGTCTATACTGACCTTTGAATACACATGAGTGATGTGAATCCTGGCAGTGTTTTTGCCTTTTTGACCCCCACAGAGATTCTAGGTAGAAAGAGCTTTCTCTAAAGGAATAGCTACCTTGAGTACCACAGACACAAGCTCTGGGTTAAGAGAAATTGTGTTTTTATCAACCAGGACAAACCTCTTATTGGATCTTGGGTTCAACCTACTCTGTTTCCATCACCCACTCTGAGCAGTGAGAACTATAGACTGAAGGTCTTTGAAACCTGGTTCATGGGTTTAGTTAAGCTGTCCAAGCTTCCAAGTTAAGATGCTTGGAAGAACCTTAGGCCCATAAACCCCACACTGAACTCATGGTCCCCCTCATTTATTTATTTTTCTCTCCTTGTCAAACTGACCTCTCCTCCTTTCTTCTCTGCTGTTGTTTATATCTAGATAATGTCATTAATTTCTGGTAGACAGCTATTTATACCAGTATCTGTAGTCAGTTAATTCCATGTTCATATGGGTAGATGCTATGTCCACCTTTATATATATCAATGGACATTTCTGCTGCTGCTGATAATGATGGTGATGATGCAGATGAAGCTAACATTTACTGAGTACTTATTTCCTGAGAGGTATAACATGAAATGTTTTACATGAGTTATAGCTATTGTCAGAGCATCCCTATTAAAAACAGCAAATATGAATTATTCCATTTCAGCAAGAAAAAAGTGAGCTTAGAGCAGTAAGGGAGTTCTCTCAGAATTAAACTCCTGTCAGGTGGAGGTTCAAGTCACACACTATGACTTGGAGATTATCTGATGTTTTGGGACAACAAAGAATTTATCCAGAGTATGTTGCTAGGTACTTGGTGAGGCCACAAGGAGATCTGTGAACATCCAAAAGTCGATAGTGAAAGCCTAGGGATAGCCGATAGAATCATCACAGGATAGCTTAGAAAAGTCTTCCCAAAGAGACTTCATGCATGTGGTTGCAATCCAACCCAAGTTCATGAAACAGGTAGGCTACAGCCCTGAGTAGTTCCTATTTGTGGTTAAATTTGGAAATACAGCAGTTAAGTGAGGATAACTCTCTCTACCAATGGCAGTTTGGACCAATTCTCCAGGACGAGAAAGCCCCCTTTTTACATTGCAATGGAGTGGGGCCACCCTCAGACATCTAGAGGATCTTGAATCTAAGGTCCACAAATCTTAGAATCTCAGTATCCAAAAAAGGAAGGGTTTGTACAAGTGTACACACACATACACGTTCCTGATATTGACTGAAGGTTCCTTACAAACAAGGGATATTTTCATCTCTTGTTTTCATAGCAGAGACATTGAGACTCTGGTTTTATTCACTTTTTATGTCCCTGTTTTCCATGAGGAGGACTGAAAAGGACCTCTTTGGTATGGACAACTCTGATCCACTCTTTGAATATAAATAATTCTGAAAGGCCAACTTCCAGAAAGTACTGATGGATGCATCTTCATGGCCCAAGAGATGGCATTCATCAGCTGTCCTTGAAGTAGTTTCTCTTTTGTATGTTTCCCTGGTCAGTCCTATCTTCACACAGCCACTTCGTGTCTCCTCAGAAGAGCAATCAGAGACTCATGTAGGTGTCCCAAGAAGACATAAGAAAGGTTGTTGATATTCTGACATGTAAAGACATTCTGTCAGGCTGACTTAGCTTCACAGTGGCTGGCTTCTGGTGTGTAAACAGATACTTCTTAATTACACAGGTTGTGTCAATTAGTGTGACTTGAGTGTTCTCAAAAAATTAATCACTTTCTGAAAAGCTTAGGGAGTGTGGTATAAGCCTTGTAGAAAGCCTGGTACAATCTTCTCTCTCTCTCTCTCTCTCTCTCTCTCTCTCTCTCTCTCTCTCTCTCTCTCTCTCTCT
>JADRCD010189626.1:0-15209 GCA_019843815.1 Montemys delectorum
CATGCATTTTTCTGTCACATAAGGTCAAAGCAGTTGGCAGTGTTATTTAGAACCTTAAAATCTTGCTTTTAAAAAAGTTGGTTATTTTATGAATTTCTGAAGACCCAGAATAGATATTTTTCTCTATCTTGCCTTCGTTCTATGAATTCTAGCTTCCTGTATTCTGAAACTCTATTATTAGAGGCAAGTGTATTTGTGTTTTAGTTCATTTTCTGCTGCTGTGACAGAATGCCATAGACTAGGGAATCTATAAATAACAAAGTTTACCTGGATCACAATTCTAGGGACTGGGAGTCCTTGGTACAAGCAATTGGAAAGGGCCTTTCTGGTGTGTTGTCACATGGTAGAGAACAGGAGAACTCTCAGGAAAGATGAAGAAAGTAAGCATGGCCTCTCTTAATGTAAATCCACCCTCACAACAAACCCACCTGCCTAATAATATTAACTCTGTCATGATGTTGGAGAATTCAAAATCATATTATGCCTACTTTTCTATCATTTAACACCTGATATTAAGTTTCTAACACATAAACTTTTGTGGACAGGTTCAAACCATAGCGATTTGTAGTCATTATATTTTCTAAGGTAGTGACATTTTAATCTTTTGATTGAAAAAAAAAATCTGGCAACACTCCCTGCCTTAAAGCCTATTTCATCTGGTATTCACACTGTCATTTCACTTCTTAAAAATGGTTTTATGTGTAGAATATTATTTCCCTTACAAAAGAATATTTTAAACTTAAGCGTGACGTGGCTGCATGCTTTTGTAATTCCAGCCCTGGAGGCCAAAGCAGGAGAATTCTTAGTTTCAGGCCAGCCTGGGATACATAACAATTTCAGTCCCGCTTTGGCTACCTAGCAAGAACCTTTCTCAAAACAAAGAAGAAACAATGTTTCCACTATTTGTGTCTTTGTATAATAAAAGTGTTACATTTTACAGTCAAGCTATTCGTAGGCTCTCATTTTCCCCATCCACAAACATCTATTTTCTTAAAACCCACATATTTCTATTCTAATATGGTTCCTGTTGCTGTTTTGACCAGAAACAGTTTAGGGAATGGATGGGTTTATTTCACTTCACAGATCACAGTCTATCATTGAGGGAAGTCAAGACAAGAACTCAAGCAGGAGCTTGAAAGAGGAATGGCTTACTGACTGAGTCGCTCAGGCTCATGCTGAGCCTGAGACCTTCTACCTAAGGGTGGCGCTGTCTCCAGAGTGCTGGGTCCTCCTGCATCAATTAAAAATCAACACAATCCCCTACACACATGCCCATGGTACAATCAGATCTGAACAATCCATCAACTGAGATTCTCTTCTCAGATGACTTTAGGCTGATTCACGTCAACTATGAATGCTAATTAAGACACTACTTAACATTACTTTTAGAAACAAATTTGGGCTTAGGGGTACAACCTGCCCATTGATCTTTAATATAAATGTTATTGAAATCATTATAAATTCGCATGTAATTACAATATGGCTGAAAGAATGCTAGCTAGGACACTATTTAACATCATTAAAAAATAAATGTGGGCTTTAGGGGCACAACCTGATAACTGATCATTAATATAAATTTTATTGAACTAATTATTGATTCATACATAATTACAATATGCTTAAAAGCTTTGGGTATGGAATCCAAAACACTCTGGAGAGCTATAACCAATCAACTTGCATGCATTATTTTTTGAGCTAGAGCTTCATTGGCGTCCAGGTTAGCCTCAAACTCACTATGCATCTAAGATGATAAACTTCTGATCTTCCTGCTTCCCCTGCTGGGATTGCAGGCCTGTGTCCCCACATCTGGTTTTATGCATCACTGGGGACTCAACCCATGGCGTTGTGCAAATAGGTTAGCATTCTATCTCTGAGCTACATCCCTAATCCCAACTATATGATATGTTATATAATTAAAAATTGCTACAAGGATAGATCTCTTATTACATGTGCTTACCACCAAAAATAATAACAGTAATCAAGTCACAGGAAAAGACTGTGGGAAGTCAGGGATGTGCTTGTGGCCCTGGTGGAGGCAAAGGTTTCATGAATGTTTACTTATCACCAACCTTATCAGCCTGTGTATATTAAATATGTACATCTTCGTCTATGTCACCCATACTGCAGTCAGGTGATTTTTTTTTTTATTTAAGTTGTATTGCATTATGATGGGAAAAGATATATGATTTCAATTTATCTGAATTTGTTAACATTTAAAAACATATTTTAAGTAAATAGAATTAAATCATATTCTTGTTTCCCTTTTGTACCTCAACTCCTCCCAGACACCCCCCTTCAATACCTACAATACTTTTTTTGTCATATTCTTTAAAATTTATAAACTATTATAACAATAAAAATGAGTATTATGAAAGTTGTTTGATATAAAACAACAATTAATTTAACAGTCTTATGTAGATGCTTGTCTACAGCAATACTGAAAATACATACATTTTTCCATATAAATTTTAAATAACTCCAAACACATTAACTGTATATTTTAAAATAATACATCACTACTAGTATTTTTTTACATGAACATAAATATATAAAGTCTTTTTGTTTGTTTGTATTGTATTTAGTGGAGCTTAAAAATCTCGCCTCTTACTGTGGTAAAAGCCCAAAATAAGAACAATTTTTAGACATTGGATTTCATTGTAATAAGGCTGTACTTCAATGACCCTCACATCACCAAAGGATTTTACCTCCATTGTAGCTAAGCTGAGAGTTGACAGTTCTGCTGCACTAAGGAATGAATTGTAGGCTCGATTTTTGGATACAGACTTCCTGCTATGGTCAGAGCTATTTGACTTGAGTGAGTGACTTTATTCTCAGCCCACAGAGAACAGGTTACACTCATTTAAGAAATGGTGTGTGTATTAAAATGGTCTATCCATAAAGTCATTCACCAACTGTTTCAATGAACAATGGTTCTACTTGGAGGGTGGCACAGACATTAGGTGAGGGTGAGAATCTGGTTCATTGGCTGTGATAATTTAGAAAAGTATTCATCTCAGAGAAAGAGTAACTTATAAAGTCCTCTTCCTCAAACTTGATACAAGAGTTGCAAACGTCAAACAAAGCATTTCAGTCTCACTCTTTGTTGTTCTCTTACAAGCTACCTCCTAAGTTACTTGTCTACGTTTCTTTTGGCTGCATAAATATTTTTGAAATATGTAAGCTGTTCTGAAAACCATAGTATAGTGTAAAAACATGAAATAAACAACCCTACAAATAGAGAGGTTGAGATAGGAGAAGCATGATTTCAAGACCATTATGTGGTACACAGCATGACACTGTCATGTACAAACAAGCAGAAAGTGTATGTGGATTGTACAATATTGGACCTATTTCTCCAATTACCAAATTAGAGAGACCATTGGAGGACAGTCAACAAATTTCTAATTCCTCATAATTTTGGATTTCAATTGATTAGGATATGTTGGTAATATTAATTTTCATGTTAAGATATTACAAAAAAGTAATTGTTACTTCCTGTTGTTTTTGTTTTAAGAGGTGGAATTAGGTTTGTGTGGGTTTGTTGAAAGATTACTTTCTTGCTTCTAGGGTGTAATTTCACTCCTTATGTTTGGTGTTTTCCATCTATTATCCTTTGTAGGGCTGGATTTGTGGAAATATATTGCATAAATTTGGTTTTGTCATGAAATATCTTGTTTTCTCCATCTATGGTGATTGAGAGTTTTGCTGGGTATAGTAGCCTAGGCTGGCATTTGTGTTCTCTTAGGGTCTGTATGACATCTGCCCAGGATCTTCTAGTTTTCATAGTCTCGGGTGAGAAGTCTGATGTAACTCTGATAGGCCTGCCTTTATATGTTACTTGACCTTTTCCCCTTACTGCTTTTAAAATTCTTTCTTTGTTTAGTGCATTTGGTGTTTTGATTGTATGTGATGGGAGGAATTTCTTTTCTGGTCCAGTCTATTAGGAGTTCTGTAGGCTTCTTTTATGTTCATGGGCATCTCTTTCTTTAGATTAGGAAAGTTTTCTTCTATAATTTTGTTGAAGGTATTTACTGGCCGATTACATTGGGAGTCTTCACTCTCTTCTATATCTATTACCCTTAGGTTTGGTCTTCTCATTGTGTCCTGGATTTCCTGGATGTTTTAGGTTAGGAGCTTTTTGCTTTTTGCACTTTCTTTGACTGTTGTGTCAATGTTTTCTATGGTGTCTTCTGCCCCTGAGATTCTCTCTTCTATCTCTTGTATTCTGTTGGTGATGCTTGCATCTATGACTCCTGATTTCTTTCCTAGGTTTTGTATCTCCAGGGTTGTCTCTCTTTCTGGTTCCTTTATTGTTTCTGTTTCCATTTTTAGATTCTGGATGGTTTTGCTCATTTCCTTCACCTGTTTGATTGTGTTTTGCTGTAGTTCTTTAAGCAATTTTTATGTTTCCTCTTTAAGGGTTTCTAGCTGTTTACCTGTGTTGTCCTGTATTTCTTTGAGGGAGTTATTTATGTCTTTCTTAAAGTCCTGTATCATCGTCTGAGAAGTGATTTTACATCTGAATCTTGCTTTTCCGGTGTGATGGTGTGTCCAGGACTTGCTATGGTGGGAGAATTGGGTTCTGATGATGCCAAGTAACCTTGGTTTATCTTTCTTATGTTCTTATGCTTGCCTCCTGCCATCTGGTTATCTCTAGTGCTACCTGCTCTGGCTAAATCTGACTGCAACCTGTCCTTCCTATGATCCTAGTTGTGTCAGAACTCCTCAGAGTCAAGCTGTCTCTGTGATCCCGTAAATCTGGGATCCTGTAATCCTGGGCTTGTTAAAGGAAATGGAGCTTCCTCTGGGTGTCGTGGGACTGGCTGCTGACTTTGAGCCCAAGTTCTGCTCAGAGCATAGCTCAGACAGACCGGAAGCAACCTGTGTCACTGGGCTGGCGGAGTTCCTTTGTGCCTGGGCCCTGCAGGTCCCAGTTGCTCCCAGTGTTGGAACAGATGTGTCCTCCTCATCTCAGATCCTCTGTTCCTGGGCATATCAGAGTGCCTGGGAGGGAATCTACCTCTGGATGCTGTGGAACTGGCTGCAAAATTTGGGCCCAAGGTCTGCTTAGGGAACCAGCCCAGACAGACCGGAAGCAATCCGAGCCACTGGGCTGGTGGAGTTCCTGTGTGCCTGGGTCCTGCTGGTCCCAGTTACTGCTGGTGTTAGGACAGATGTTGTATCCTCCTCACCTCTGATTCTGGGCATGTTAGAGCACCTGGGAGTGGAGCTTCCTCTGGGTGTTGTCCAGGTGATTTTTTTTTTTTAATTTTTAAAAAGACTTATTTATTGAGGTGATTTTTTTTAACTACCAAAAAATATTAAAACAAAGAAGGAATACTGTAGAGTCTCTTGTGGTTTTTGCCTGTGTTTCCCTAAAGTTAATACTTTGAAAAGCCATTGATGATGTCACAGTCGGGATACCAATCTGAACACAATCTGTCACTGTGTCTCACTCAGCTGTGCCGGGTTATGTTGGTACAATTTCATCATCTGTACAGATTTGCACATCAACCACCACAGCCCCAGCCCTAAAGGTTCAACAACTCCCATCCCACCCGCTGCTTTCTTCTCTCTCAGGTTCCCTACCTCCCCTTCCCAAACCCAGGACCATGACTGCTCTGTTCTCTGCTTTCAAAAGTGTGTCATTTCAAAAACATCGTATAAATGGAACCATAGTCCCAAGGAAAGCCCCATGAAAAAGGGGCTGATTGAAAAGAGGAAATGAGTTATTACCAGTAGTTGTAAGAGGACAAATGAAGTTATCTGGATTGAATGTGGTCAAAATGCATTATATACTGGTAAGAAAATGTCATATGAAAGTCATTACTACATATAATTAATATAAGATAACAAAAGACTTTAAAATACATAAGTGTATTACATTTTTAATCCCAGCACTGGAAGAGACAGATGAATCACTATGAGTTCAGGACCATCCTGGTCTATATAATGAGTTCTGGGTCAGCTTAGGGTCAGTGTAGTGAGACCCTATTTCAAAAAACCTATGCATGTCTGTGTGCACACACAGACACATGTGCACAAGCACACACACACACACACACACAAAACCATGGACCACTATAGTACTTAATCTTTCTTCTCTCATCATTCTTCCTTAGAAAGTCATCTTTTGCTGGTATCTGTGGAAAGCCTATTCCCTGATTTCTATGCAGGAGAGTTGTTTAATTGGACATTGGCCAAAGAATAATTGAGTTGATTCCAGTTTTTGCTATTAAAAGAAAAGTGTGAGATGGGGTCTGGTGTGAGCCTTTGTGTGAGCATGATCTTTCCTTCCTTGGGGATAAATGCCTATGAGGGCTACTACTGGATTTTCTGGTAACTGTACATTTGGTTTTGTTTTCTTAAGTTTTTTTGTTATGTGGACAAGTGTTTTACCTACACGTATCTCTGTGTACCATGTGCATGTGGTACTAGTGGATGCCAGAAGAGGGGGGTCAGATTCCTTGGGACTTGCTCTACAGATGTTTGTGAGCCTCTGTGTGGGCGCTGGTAATTGAATAGGGTCCTTGAGAAGAGTAGCTGGTGCTCTTAACCACAGAGCCATCTCTCCAACCTCCTATAGTTAGTTGTCAATTGTCTCAGTTTTCAGATTGGCTGGGATGATTGTACTCCTCATAGCCATGGCTGAACAATCCAGTTCTTCCACATCCTCACCTGTATTTGGTCACCATTTCATCTGTTTTGATGGATGTGCTGTAGCATCCCAAGCAATTTTAACTAGTGACATTCAACATCTTAACCCTGAGTCATTTGCAAATCATCATTCACCTTCTGACTGGGGTTTTGAATATTCTCTATGTATTTCAGATAGCAGTCCTTTGCAGAATGTGATTGGCAAATATGTTCTCTCTGCATGGTGTTTTTGTCTTTTCCATGTAGTCTTTCACAGAGTGAAAGTTTTAAATTTTTATTTTAAAGATAAAAGAGACTCAAAGCACCAGATTTTCCTTTTATGGGTCTTGCTTTTGGTGAGAAGCCCAAGAACATTTTCCTTGGCCCTAGATCCCGGAGAGTTTCTCATATATATTCTTTGTTAAGTTTCTCATTTTATATTCCATCTTGAGTAAATTTTTATTTGAGATGTGAGACTGAAGTTGAACTTCATTTTCCTGTCCCTGTATGTTTCAAATTCCAGCCCCATTTGTTAAAAATCTATTCTCTTCTATCAAATTGTACCAACACTCTTGCAGAAATCACTTGGGCACATTTGTGTGACCTCCTCTTCTTTTTTTTTAATTGGTCTACAGATATTCTGAAGTTACCAGTTACAGTTATTGCTATAGTTGTGTAATACACCTTAGTATTTGATGACATCACCCACCTTATTCTTCTGCATCAGTTATTTAAGCTAGCTCAGGTATGTTTCTTTTTACATAGAATTTAGAATTAACATATAGTTGTTTTCACAAACTGTGCAGGAATTTTTAAAGGTATTCCACTAAAACTATACATCAGTCTGGAGAGAATTTGCATCTTCACTATGTTAATTTTTCTAGTTCACAGATACAGTACATCTCTTCACTTATTTAGTATTTCTTTTCATCAGTAATTTGTAATTATTTTTAAAAGCTTTATTTTATTTTTAACTTGTGTGTGCATGTGTACATGCATGTGCATATGTGTGTAAATCTTTATTTGAGATGTGAGACTGAAGTTGAACTTCATTTTCCTGTCCCTGTATGTTTCAAATTCCAGCCCCATTTGTTAAAAATCTATTCTCTTCTATCAAATTGTACCAACACCCTTGCAGAAATCACTTGGGCACATTTGTGTGACCTCCTCTTCTTTTTTTTTTTTTTTATTGGTCTACAGATATTCTGAAGTTACCAGTTACAGTGTGTTTGTGTGTGTGTGTGTGTGTATGTGTGTGTGTGTGTGTGCGCGCGCGCGCGCGCGCGCGTGCGCACATATGGGTACGCACACATAAGTGCAGTGCCTACAGAAGCCAGTAGAGGGCATCCAATGCCTCCAGAACTAGAGTTATA
This sequence comes from Montemys delectorum, assembly GCA_019843815.1. NCBI lineage: Eukaryota > Metazoa > Chordata > Mammalia > Rodentia > Muridae > Montemys > Montemys delectorum. The sequence goes on from JADRCD010189626.1 coordinate 8,010, forward strand.
GTTGGTAGTGAACTGCCCACCATGAGTGCTGGGAACCAAACTCTCTACAAGTTACCCACTGAGGCGTTCTCCAGTCTCCCATCTTTTACTTTTCAATACAAACATTCACCATTTTGCCGAAACCATTTATTAATCATAGAGGGCTTGGAAAGAAGATTTGTCCGGCCTATCTGTGTGTTCATTCATATCACCTGCACATTTGTAGCACTTCTTTCTTTCCAACCCATAGTTGCTAACGTTCCCCCCTTCTTTGGACATATTGTAAAAGGAATTGTGCTTTTAATTTTGATTTCTGCAATTCACATATTTGTATGCTAGTATGAAGAAATATAATTGCTCTTTGATCTTGTATCCTATGAACATTATAGAATTTGTTTATTAATTCTATAGGAGGGAGGTTTCTTTTGCGGGGTGGGGTAGGGTCTTATTCAGTGTTCTGTTGTTGTGAAAGAGAAACCATGACCACAGCAACTCTTATCAAAGAAAGCATTTAAGTGGGGCTTGCTTACAGTTTCAGAGGTTTAGTTTATTCTCATGACAGCAAGGATCAGGTCAGCACACAGACAGATATGGTGCAGGAGGAGCTGGGAGTTCTACACCTGGATCTGCAGGCAGCAGGAAGAGAATGAAACATTGGACTTGGCTTGAGCTTTTGAAACCCCACCCCAGTCGCACACTTCCTCCAACAAAGCCACACTCCTAAAGCTTCTCAGGTTGTGCCACTCCCTGATGCATTCAAACATATGAGCCCTTGGGGCCATTCTTATGCAAACCACCATGGGGGTGGGGGAGGTCTGGATAGACTCTGTATTCATTGTTATTTACAACTAGATTTGCCTAAGCATTTTCTTTCCCATTTGTAAAGTCTGCTTGTATTTCTTTTATCTTTCCTTACTGCTATAGTTGGGGTTTCCAGATGTGTTTAAGAGTCATTAGAATTCGTATCTGTGAGTTATCAATGTTCCACTGTTAAATATAACATTGACTATATTTATGAAGGTTCTTTTTTATCAGGTAAAAATAATTTCTTCTCGTCCTCCTTCTCTGAAAGATTTTCTCCTGAATAAGTGTTGAATTTTTCAAATGCTTTATACATTTACACAACCTTACCATTTCTCTTTCTTCCCCTTAGTTTGGTGGATTGTGTCGATTGAGTTTTGAGTAGTGACGTTATTTGCTACATTTAAAGCCACGTTTGGGTATCTAATGTCACAGGCCTTTAATTGGGATATAATCATTTTATATATTGTAAGCTCTGGCTTGTTCATTTCTTTTGAGGATTTTCATGTTTGGCATTATGAGAAGTATTGTCCTATCACTTTTTGAAAAAACTTAGACCATTCCTGTCTGCTTTTTAGGTCAGGATAATACTGATCTCGTAAACAAATTGGGACATGTGTATTCCCTAAGTTACCTTCTTGCCTGTGAGTTTCCTGTTGTTGCTGTAACAAATTACCACAAACTCAGTGGCTTAGAATACAACAAGAAATGGATCACTTTACAGTTCTAGAGCTGCTGAGCTAAAATAAAGATGTCATATGCGATGTGTTCCTTCTGGATCTTGGGAGAATCTGTTCTCACCCCCCCCCCCCACCCGCCCTCTTTCAGTTTCTAGAAGCCACCTGCACTTCTTGGCTCTTTCCCACATTTTCAAAGCTATCCACAGAGCATGTTCAAGTCTTTCTCTCACTAGGATCTTGCAGTTTCTCCTTTTAGTGACAAAGAGAGAATATTAGGATTCATCCACTTGAGCAAGAGAGGGCAAGGAGACAGGAAGAGCAAATGCTACTAGCATCAGACACCTGGGCCGAGATAACAAAAGGTCCGATGAGTCCCAGAAGGAGACAAAAAACGTAGTGTTGAAAGAATATTGGCAGAAACATTGGCTGAACATTCGGAAATGTGGCTAAATACGGAAACCAACAGATTGAACGAGCTTCACAAACCCCGACCAGAATAAATCTTGCACTTACCCTAGGCCTTTCTGGATAATCCAAGATAAAGTCCCTGTGATGGCTAATCTTGGTTGTCAACTTGATGCACTGGGAGGAAGGGGCCCTGAGTGAAGAATCAGGCTCATCAGATTGCCCCTAGACATGTCTGTAGGGGCATTTCCTTTATTGTTAATTGACATGGGTGAGTCCAGCCCACTGAGCCGGGTGGATGAGCTTAGGCTGCATAGGAAAGGCAGCCAGCCGGTAAAGAGTATTGTTTTGTGTTTTCTGCTTCGAGCTGCTGCCCTAACTTCTTGCTTTGGCCTCTCTCAATGACGGATTGTAACTATTCAGATGAAATAAAACCCTTTCTTCTTGCTTTTGGTCATAGTGCTTGCCACAGAAATAGAAACCAAACCAAGATAGCCCCCAACCCACCATCCGTAACGACAGTATTTTACCACATCTCAAGGACATTGCTCTACTTTTTGAAAGAGATTGTAGCAAATCTGTGATCATTCTTCTTTAAATGTCACTCAGGTTCTCTGGTGAAGCCATCTGGACCTGGATATTTTTCAGGAATTTTTATGGCTACACCTTCAATTTCTTTAATGGTTTCCATACTCTCAAGATTGTCTATCTCATCTTGATTGAGTTTTGGTAGCTTGCAATTTTGGAAGCATTCATTTCTCTAAGTTGTCAAATTCATGAGCATAAAAACTCTTTATCCATAATACAATAAATGTAAAACATTCCTCTATTATCTTTTAAAAGCTAAATGGTTCTTAGAAGCTGTTTTAGATCCACAGCAAAATTGAGCAGAAGGTACATAGATTCCCCTGCGTCCATCCCCATCCTGCATCCCTTATCCCCTCGCTCTTCTAGCCTCAGCACCATAACCTCTCCCACCAGCCCTGCTCATTTGTTAAAACTCATGAATCTACACCGACACAAAATTATCACCCAAATTCTGTAGTTTATATTGTCTGTATTCTCATTGTACATTCTATAAGTCTGGACAGCTATATGACATGAATCTGCCATTACAGTCTGACACAGAGTAATCCTCTCTCTCTCTCTCTCTCTCTCTCAAGAACTTTTTATTGATCTTTTGTGAAATTCCCTTCATGCCCCCTAATCCACTTATTACCCATTCCCTCCATATTCATCCTCCACCCTTGCACCTCCCAGCTAAAGAAAACAAAAAATTAAAATTAAAAATAATAACTAAAAAAATACCCCGTGGGGCATCTCACTTCATATATATATATATATATATATATATATATATATATATATATATACCCTTTGCCCAAACAGCTTTACTAGCAAGTGTTCATTAAAGTGACTCATTTGTCTTGTGCAAGGCCTCTGGCTTCTGCTACCCCATTGATACTGGACCCTCTCCCAGACTCGTGGACTACCCTAAATCATGGAGATCCTAAGGCTTTGCTTCTGCAAGACCAGCCCCTTAGCACTCTCTAGCATTATAGACGGGGTAGATGTTGGGGTGAGCCATCTCAAAGCCCTGAATCTGGGTCTGAGTGGTAGTTGAGTCAGTCAGCCCACCAGCTCTGCCTGCCCATGCTGCTAGGGTCCGCTCTTCTGCTTTGCCCAGGTAAGGGGTGGGTGGGTCCATCTCTCCTGCTTGCTGCAGCAGCCAGCAAGCAACAAGGCCAACTTTCCCAAGCAGACGAAGAAAGGGGTGGGGCTAGCTCTCTCTTGTCCACACCTCTGCAGGGGCCAGCCACTGTGCAGTGGCTAGTGAGGGGCAAGGCGAGCTAAATGAAGTCCTCGGACATCAACATGGCCCCAGGAGGCAGCCCAGACCATGGACACCTGCATGGTCTTTGGTGGTAACAGGCCAGGGCATCAACACAGACTCCTACTACATCAGGGCTGTGGACTGAGACACGGCCCTCAGAGGCAGCATGAGTCCAGATATCATCATGGCCTCCGGTGGCAGTGCAGGCTACTCACATCAGGTTGTTCTGTCTCTGTTCATAGTAGACAAACGTCTCCACTTCTCTTTCTCTCTCATCCCATCTCAAACCCTTAGAATACATCACTCTTCTTTTTTTGAGACTGAATTCTTTTATGTAGTTTAGGCTAGCCTCAAACACATTATGTAGCTCAGGCTGGCCTAGAACTCCTGATCCCCCTGCCTCTTTCCATGTGCTGGGATTTTTTTTTTTTTTTTTAATTTAAGTTCTTGCACCCAGCCTTTGGTTTTGTTGCTGTGTGTGTACGCACTTCTGGTTTTTTTGTTTGCTTGTTTTTGTTTTCCAGAATCTGATCCAATTGGAACTGTGGAGTAGGAGATTGCCTTTTGACTTTAGGTCAAAAGATTGCCTTTTGATTTGCAGTTAGGCTTCTTCCTTGTCTCTTTATAGCTTAATAGTTCATATCTTTGCAGCCTTGAACAGCATGATTGATAAGGCTGCAGAGATGGCTGAGTGGTTAAGACACTGGGCTGCTCTTTCAGAGGACCTGTGATCAATTCCCGGCGCTTACACAGTGGCTTATAACCATCTAATCCCAAGGGATCCAGTGCCCTCTTCTGGATTCCTAGGGCACAAAGCATGCACGTTATGCACACACAAACATATGCAAACATTCTACACATCAAATAAAAGTAAATCTTTAAAAACATATATGGCATTATAGAGACAGGCTCCATACAGTTTATCCTACTGTCTCCTTCTAGAATGTGATGGTTCCAGGTACAGATGCTTGTATGGACACACATTTTTAAACCCCTTGGAATAAATTCCATGGAATGGGCTTGTTGGCTCACATCACAAGCCATCTTCCAAGACAACCATATCATGTTGCTGCAACCCACCAGCAGTGCATGAGGGTTTTGGTGTCCCGGGCCTTTGCCAGCACTTAGTGTTGTCGGTGTTTGGCTTTTGGCCGTTCTGATCTGTGCTCTGTGCTCTGTGTACAGGTGTTGTTTGAATTTGCATTTCTCTGATGGCATATGATGATGAGGAACATCTTTTCATGTGCTTATTTCCCATCTGTGGAATATCTTCTCTGGCAAGGTGTCTGCTCAAGCCTTTGACCTATTTTTTTGTTTGGGTTGTTTGTTAACATATTGCCCAGCTTTACAAGTTCTTTGTGTGTTTTGAAGAATAGCTTCTTTAATCAGATATGTCTTTTGCAAATATTTTCCAACAGCCTATGCCTTGTCTCTTTATTCTCTTGACAGAATTTTTTACAGAGCAGAAACTCTTAGTTTTAATAAAGTCTATCTTATCAATTACTTCTGTCATGGGTGGTACTTTGGTGCTGTGTCTAAAAGTCATTGCCAAATCCTAAATTGTCTAGATTCTCTCTTATCTATGGTTTTGAAGTTTCATAATTTATATTTAGGTTTATGACCCATCCTAAGTTTTTTTTTATTATGTGTGTGTATCCACTTGCACATATATGTGTATATGTATATGGTTGTATGTGTGTATATATGTCTGTATTGTGTATGTGTATATGATTATGTATATGTGTATGTAGGCATATGTATATGTTTGTGTATATGTGTATATATGTATATATGTATATGTTATATATGTATATATTACATATGTATGATTGTGTATGTATGTGTATGTATGTGTATTTATGTAGGTGTGTGTGTGTGTGTGTGTATGTATGCCATTGCCCAGTGGGTGATTGCCTTAATTCTCTCCTTACATCATGTAGGAATCCAGGTCAGGTCATCAGGCTTGGCAGCAGGTAAATGTGTGATTGTATGTGTGCATGTGTGTGTATGTCATATATATGTATGTGATTGTATACATGTGCGTGTATATGTGTATGGATGTGTATATTATGTATTGCCATCTCCCTGGCCTTTGAGTTATTTTTTATGAAAGGCATGAAATCTGTCTCTACATTCTTTTTTGGCATATGGGCATCCAGATTTTCCAACATCATTTGTTGGGTAAACCATCTTTCTTGCAGGATATTGCTTTTATTGTTGGTCTTGAATGTTTTAGCACCCCCTCTTGGTTTGTTAGGGTGGATTTTTCTAGCTTTCTTAGTGTTTGTCTGAGTACTATGACATACACACTCGAGTCAGTCTGCTGCTATCCACATTCGATCACTTGGGCTAATCCACGGGTCCTTTACCTTCTGCGGAGGTCCTTGGAACCTCCTCATTTCTATTTGTTTGACTCGGGGAACAGATGGAACCTTAGTTACGGTCTCGGAGGTGACGAACTATCTGACAGAAGCAACCTCAGAAGGAAGTGCTTACTTTGGCGTGGGCTTCATCATAGTGGTAAAGCCAGAACTGACAGTCCATCACAGCGGAGAAGCCAGAGCTGCAGCCAGAGCCTGCGGCCTCCGGACTCGTCAGGAAGCACAGAGATGGATACCGGGTGTTTAGCTTCATTTCGTTTTTTTTTTTTTTTAGTTCAGGAAGGGACTCCAGGAACAGCTCCACCCACCTTCGAGGTGGGTCTAGCAGTCTCAGTTAACCTAACCTAGATAATCCCTCACAGGTTTATCCCGAGGCTAACCGGATCTGGAAACCCCCTCACAGATGGGCCAAGAGGCTTGCCTTCTCAATAATTATAGTTCCTGTCAAGTTGGTTATCAATATTGATCTTCACAAAGGTATATATCAAAAGCTTTGTTTCAACCATCAAATAGGGCTTGTAAAGTGGATGGTTTAAAGGATGGCTTATTTTCCTGTAAACTTACTGTTGCCCATCTCCTCCCGCCCTGCTCCTCCCTGCTGCTCTTGTCCTCCTCTTCCTGTCCTGCTCTTCTTGCTCTGTTCCTCCCACCCTACTCCTCTTGTCCTGCTCCTCCCACCCTCCTCTTCCTGCCCTGCTCTTCTCCCCACTCCTGCTCCTCCCACCCTGCTCTCCTTGCCCTACTCCTCCCACCCTGCTCCTCTTGCCCTGCTTCCCCCCGCCTCTTGTCCTGCTCCTCCCACTCTCCTCTTCCTGCCCTGCTCCTCCCACTCCATTCCTCCTGCCCTGCAGCTCTCTCCTGTGGATACTCCAGGAGTCCTACTCTGACTTCCCTCTGTTTACTGAACTCTATTTTCCCATTGAGAAGCACCACCCTGTTCACAACAAATCACTTTAGCGTCTTTCCTCTGAACATGTTTTTCTTCCCCTGCATCCCCTGCGATTCCATGGGGAGAGTCTTTCCAGAAAGAAATCCCAAAGCTGACAGCACAGCTCTTTTCTCTCATCCGTGGAAAATTAGGGCGCCATTTCCTTACAGTCTCCATCATTTCAGGCATGCC
>JADRCD010189627.1:0-17030 GCA_019843815.1 Montemys delectorum
TGGGAGCACCAAGGGTCCATCTTAGTTGTATACCCTTAGGGGCTGCAGTCCTTTTTCCTGTTTTTTATGTAAGAGCTCTGAAGCTCCATCTACTCTTTGGCTGTGGGTGTCTGCCTTTGTCTGAGTAAGCCTCTCAGAGGGTAACCATGCTAGACTCTGGTCTGCAAGCATAACAGAGTATCTCTCACAGAGTCAGGGTTTGGGGCTTGCCCATAGGAGGCTTCTCAGGTTGGTCCTGTTATTGGTTGGCCATCCCCTCAGCTTCTGTTTCATTCTCAATCCCTGCATTTCTTGGATAAGTTTCGAGCTGAAAGTTTTCTGGGTGAGATGGTGTCCTTATCACTCCACTAAGGTTTCTGCCTGTCCACAGAAGGCAGTCTCCCTAGGCTCCATATTCCCAATGAAGTGAATCACAGGTAAGGACACTCTCCATTGATTCTTGGGTGCCTCTCCCTATCCCAAGTCTCCCTCTCTTCCTGGAAATGGCCCATTTCAGTCAGTGTCAGTTTCCATTCATTCTAATGGCCATCCAGCCATCCCCAATACTCCTTTCTACAACCACATCGAATACCCCTCACTACCCTCCTGATATGATTCCTTCTCCCACCTGGTTTCGTCATTCCATCTCCTTTTCATGATCATTCCATTTCCCCTTCCAAGTGAGACCTGTGCTTCCTCACTTGTGTATCTTGGGCTATCTTTCATCCTGTTGATACTTTACTTTCCTCTGATTGTGACTTACCATCTTGGGACTATTGGGTAAGTACTTTTGAATGTATAAATCAAGACTAAGAATGAGGAGACATAACATCTGAGTCCTACAGTTGAGATCACTCCACCATTTTGGAACCTGTCTACCTAATATTTCCAACAATATACTTGAAAATAAAATACCTTCACATATTATTTTTCTTCCTTATGTCAGTATAAATCTTCATAAAACTATTGTCATGTAGGAACATGGAATTTGAGGGAACATGAATTTGTGTGTCTATGTTGCAGTCACTAATATCTAACTCTAGAATGAACTGTCTCTTATTTTTTTTTTTTAGGTCCAAGTTGAGTTTTTGAGATAACATGTAAAACATTTTCTAATTATGTATTAGAAACCCTATTTAGTAATAAAAGTTGCAAAATACTTAAAATGATTTTAATATATCTATTCCTTTAATTCATTTAGATCATTTGATAACATTTTCAACATTTCCAGAAACCCTTAAATACTTAAGTTTCTTTTAAGAAATTAGGTTTGGAAAACTTAAACAGTTAACTATGTTCATGACCACTACAGGACAGACTGAGGATTCAAATCTAGATATCTCATGCCAGTGCTTTAGTTAATGACCAGAGATGTGTTGAGACAGATTCTGAGGAAATATTTTGTTGAATGCATCATAAAGTATCCTTTTATGCTTTGTCTTGTTATTGTATATATTAAAAGTCTCTGAGAAAAATTTAGATTAATTAGATTTGTGACACTGCAGGGTCACAGATGTATATTATGAATCAACCATATATGTTTGTCAGTAATTAAGACATAAGAAGGAATATTCCTCAAAATGTTTTGCATGTTGTTTACCATTTTCCCTTTAAAAATCACCCTGACCAAGTCTTTTCTAGAAGAAAGTGTTGTCAGTGTTGTCATCCTGTCTTTGGTATCAGTGTGTGCCTTTTTTAAAATTTGTTTTCAGGTTGGGTTGTCTACTTACAAAAAGCTTTTGTCTCCAGGGACTTCGGCCACATTTTTTTTTAGTGGAATATTTGCCAAACAAAATATTCTGTCCTGTCATATACGCCATTTTGCTCTTTATCTGCTACTCCTGTATCTGTTCCCTGCTTAGCATTTTCACTACATAAGCTGTTGAAGAGTCTTGGCTACTATTGGAGCAGATAGCTATACCTGTTTCATTGTGTATATTTAAACATTTCATGATTTATTTTTACCATCCTCTTGGGTTTGAACTCTGGATTCTGAGCCACTATTTACCAAAATTTGTTAATCTTTGCATTAAATTCTCAAACAGATCTCACGATGGACCACATACTCCGGAGAAGTAGTTCCTAACCATCTTCAATACTGATCACTTACTTTTGATGAGAAGTTTGCTGCACTGCCTAGACTGGTTTGGAGACTTTCTGCTGACATGTGACCCTCATCCTGGGATGGTGGTGTTCACTGTCACCAGACTGTGAGCTAAGCCTGATTTTGAGTGTTTCTTGACAAAATTAGACTATTGAATGCCTAAAAGAGATAATTGACCACTTCCTTTCCTGATTGTGTTCTTTTTATTTTTCACCTGCCATTCTGACTCTGGTAAAGGTTTCAAGTTTTATATTGATTGAATGAGTACAGTTATCTTGCTTGTTTTATTCTTGACTTTAGTAGAAATACTATCCATTTTTCCTTCGTTTGTGTTATATTGATATAGTTTTATCAGGTATTGTTTTATTATTTTGAGAAACATTTCTCTATTTCCTAATTTCTTTAGGATTTTTATATTATGAAGGGCCACATGGTTATTGAAATGATCTTGTGATTTATTACTCTTTTTTTCTTTTCCTTTTCCAATTGTATAATAGCTTATTTTAATTCTTACTTCTAACAAGAGCCAGAACACATTTATTTTTTGGTAGATTTTTTATAAACTATTTTAGTTAGATATTTTCTTTATTTACATGTCAAATGATATTTCCCTTCCCTGTTTTCCCTCCAAAAAAGAAAACAATTAATAAAATAAAATAAAATAAAATAAAATAAAATAAAATAAAAACCCCTGTTCCCTGCCCTCTCCCCCGGCTCACCAAACCACCCTCTCCTAATTCCTGTCCCTGGAATTCCCCTACAATCAGGCATAGATACTTCACAGGACCAAAGGCTTGTCCTCCCATTGATGACTGATTAGGATATCCTCTGCTATACATATGCTGCTAGAGTCATGAGTCCCACCATGTGAACTCTTTGGTTGGTGGTTTAGACCACAGGAGCTCTGAGGGTACTAGTTAGTTCATATTGTTGTTTGTCCTAAGGGGCTGCAAACCCTTCACCTCCTTGGGTCCTTTCTCTAGCTCCTTCATTGGGGACACTGTGCTCAGTGCAATGGATGGCTGTGAGCCTCTACTTCCGTATTAGTTGGGTACTGTCAGAGACTCTCAGGAGACAGCTATATCAGGCTCAGGTCAGCAAGCACTTGCTGGCATCTGGATTTGATGATTGAATGTAGAAGGATTCCCAGCTGTAACAGGCTCTGGATTGTTCTTCCTTTGGTCTCTGCTTCTTCCATGAGTATTTTGTTCCCCCTTTTAAGAAGGAACATTTTCTTCTTCCTTCTTCCTTCTTCCTTCTTCTTGAGTTTCTTGTGATTTGTGGATTGTATTTTGGGTATTCTGAGCTTCTGGGCTAATACACACTTATCAGAGAGTGCATACCATTTGTGTTCTTTTGTGATTGAGTTACCTCACTCAGGAAGATATTCTCCAGATCCAATCATTTCCCTAAGAATTTCATAAATTCATTGTTTTTAATAGCTGAGTAGTAGTACATTGTGTAGATGTACCACATTTTCTGTATCCATTCCTCTGTTGAGGCACATCTGGGTTGTTTCCTTTCTGACTACTATAAATAAGGCTGCTATGAACATAGTGGACCATGTGTCCTTATTACATGTTAGGACGTTTTCTGGGTATACACTCAAGAGTAGTATAGCTCAGTCCTCTGGTAGTACTATGTCCAATTTCCAAAGGAAATGTCAAACTGATTTCCAGAGTGGTTGTATCAACTTGCAATCCCACCAGCAATGAAGGAGTATTCTTCTTTCTCCACAACCTTGACAGCATCTGCTGTCACCTGAGTTTTTGATCTTTGCCATTCTGACTGGTATGAGGTGGAATCTCAGGGTTGTTTTGATTTGCATTTTCCTTAGCTGTTGAACATTTCTTTAGGTGCTTCTCAGTCATTCGGTATTCCTCAGTTGTGAATTCTTTGTTTAGCTCTGTACCCTATTTTTTAATAGGGTTATTTGGTTCTCTGGAGTCTAACTTCTTGTGTTCTTTGTATATATTGGATATTAGCCCTCTATTGGACATAGGTTTGGTAAAGATCTTTTCCCAATCCATTGGTTGTCATTTTGTCCTATTGACAGTGTCCTTTGCCTTACAGAAGCTTTGTAATTTTATGAGGTCCTGTTTGTCAATTCTTGATTTTAAATCATAAGCTATTTTTGTTCTATTCAGGAAATTTTCCCTGTGCCCATGTGCTCTAGGCTCTTCCTACTTTCTTTTCTATTAGTTTCAGTTTATCTGGTTTGAAGTGGAGGTCCTTGATCCACTTGGACTTGTGCTTTGAACAAGGAGATAGGAATGGATCTGTATGCATTCTTTTCCATGCCAACTGCCAGTTGATCCAGCACCATTTGTTAAAAATGCTTTCTTTTTTTCCATTGGATGGTTTTAGCTCCTTTGTCATAGATCAAGTGACCATAGGTTTGTGGATTCATTTTTGGGTCTTCAATTATATTCCATGGATCTATCTGCCTGTCACTGTACCAATATCATGCAGTTTTTATCACAATTCCTCTGTAGTACAGCTTAAGGTCAGGGATGGTAATTCCACCAGAGGTTCTTTCATTGTTGAGAATAATTTTCACTATCCTAGGTTTTTTGTTACTCCAGATGAATTTGCAAATTGCTCTTTCTAAGTCTGTGAAGGATTGAGTTAGAATTTTGATGGGTATTACATTGAATCTGTAGATTGCTTTCAGCAAGATGGCTATTTTTACTATATTAATCCTGCCAATCCATGAGCATGGGAGATCTTTCCATCTCAGATCTTCTTTGATTTCCTTCTTCAAAGACTTGAAGTTCTTGTCAAACAGATCTTTTACCTGCTTAGTTAGAGTCACACCAAGGTATTTTATATTATTTGTGACTATTGTGAATGGTGCTGTTTCCCTAATTTCTTTCTTAGCCACTTTATCCTTTTTTGTAGAGGAAGGCCACTGATTTGCTTGAGTTAATTTTATATCCAGCTACTTTGCTGAAGTTGTTTATCAGGTTTAGGAGCTCTATGGTAAAATTTTTGGGTCACTTAAGTATACTATCATATCATCAGCAAATAGTGATAATTTGATTTCTTCCTTTCCAATTCATATCCTTTTCATCTCTTTTTATTGTCTAATCGCTCTGGCTAGGACTTCAAGTACAATATTGAATAGGTAGGGAGAGAGTGGGCAGCCTTGTCGAGTCTCTGATTTTAGTGGGATTGCTTCAAGTTTCTCTCCATTTAGTTTGATGTTGGCTACTAGTTTGTTGTATGTTGCTTTTACTATGTTTAGGTATTGGCCTTGAATTCCTAATCTTTCCAAGACTTTTATCATGAAGGGATGTTGGATTTTGTCAAATGCTTTCTCAGCATCTAATGGGATGATCATATGGTTTTTTTCTTTGAATTTGTTTATATAGTAAATTACGTTGATGGATTGTGATTTATGTCTTCAGTATATTTGTGTGCTCTGTCCCTGAATCATTCCAGTGACATCGTCTGTGATATAGTGGATTTGATGTCCTTGGCTTTTTTATGCATTGCTGAATTATGATTCTCAAATGTTTGTTGATAATTTCTATGTTCCTATTCATTGCAAATTTGATCTATAATTTCCCTAGTTTGGTTCTACGTGTGTCCAAGTTTTTATCAAAATCTATTTTTATCAAAAGTTATTGGTAGTGTCCCTCACAATGCATATTGGATGCTTCTATCAATCTTTATGTATGCATAGTAGTCTAGACTGTACATATGGATGATATAGTCTTGTTGCAATTCTAATTATTAAGATTTGTAAATGCTATTTATTAACCATCATTGTTACAGTATTGAGACTGTTTTATATGTGAAACATTGTATGGTGCATATAAAAACATCAATATGTGTGATTTTAAATATATATGTAAAACATAATTTAAAAAATCAACTTAAAGTATTTATTTAGTAGATATTTCTTAAGAATCTGGGATGATATATATTAAGTGTATGTGTAATATCCATGAGCACCTTTATACAAGGGCACATACACCTGTGCACATCTATGAGGCCAGAAGAGGACGTCAGGCATGCTACTTTAGCTATTTCAATCTTACTTTCTAGAGACAGCTACTGAACATGGAGGTAAGATGGAGGCCAGCAAACTTCAGGGAATCTCCTGGCTCTTCTCTGTCTTGCCCAGTACTGGAATTAGATACATATGTGCAAACTACTGGTGTGTATAGTAGTTGTTTGAGATTTCCACTTAGGACCTCAAATTTTCAGTAAATGCTCTTATACAGTGAGCTGTTTCCTAGCCCATGAAGCTTTGTGAATGATTAGTTAGGGCTGAGTTACAATAGTAAAATTTCACCTCTCTTTAAGAGTTCTGAATGTTCATTACTACCAAAAGGAGTCATAATAATAATAATATAACATCAAAGAGATGAGTAGTGTCTGTCTGAATTCCAGCTTTATCTTGTGTATTTCATCTGTGAAGCATTCTCATATTATTTAAACTTGGAACTCCTTTATTGACATTTATTATTATTATTTTCCATTTTTATATTTGGAGTAGAGAGAGAACAATCTATATTATGCATTGCTGTGGCAAAGTCTTTTTTCCCCTTTCTTAGGAGCTTCTTAAAATTCAAGTTTCTTCTATTTTATCACCTGCTTATCATTTTCAATCCTAAACCTCTTTCATAATTAACAAAGATTTCTGTATGTTCTTTTATTAATTATACTAATAAGCATTTTTTATGTTTCTTCTCCTTTAACTTCTTGGAAGCTTTTGATATATTTTGCCTCCACTGAAACAAGAGAGTGGTGACATCTGTCTTCATTCAATATGTTAAATTATTATGTATTAATTTATCCATTCCTTCATTCATTTTCTCATTTATTTTATTGTATTTATTATATTTTATTTTCTGCTTAGACAAGTCCCCACTTTGTAGCTGAAGGAAGTCTCTAGCTCCCGGTCATCTTTGCTTTCATCATCTCAGTGTCTAAGGTTATAGGCAAATACCACTGTATCTGGCCTAGTCTTTGCAGTTTAGGTCACAAGATACAGTTTCTATTGATACCTGACCATTTTTCTGGCCCTTGGGATATCTACTTCCCTAATTAACATAAACCCAAGAGACTTTAGAGCTTTTCCCAACGCTAACAAGATGCCTTCTGAGACTGACTTTCTTTCCACAAACCTTTGCCGCTCTATCCATAGGGAAGGGCAGGCCTGCTGTCTTGAAGACTGGGAATCCATATCACCCATTCCCCCAGGTTCTTGTTTTCATAAAAAAATTAACTTATTTTCAGCCAGGATTATTCCTAAAATTTTAAAAGTAAGTTCAAGCAAAGAACCATATAAATGTTAATATTTACTACAAAGCTGTGACTTCAATTTGCAGGCAAAGTTGGGAATAATCTATTTCACCAACACAACAAAATACTGGAATACACAAAGGTTTGTGTTTCAGAAAGTTGTAAGGGCAGTTTAAAAAAATAGATGAAATAAATACAGGGAAGTTGGCAAAGAGTTTAGCTTCTTGCTGTAGCTCCTCAATGAATCTATGATAGAAACACTGGGGAAGTCAAATCATGATATGAATGTCAACTGCTATTTTCCATATGATCAGAACTTGGTGTGCCATCAAGGTCACTCTTCCTTGTGATAAATTGATGATATCATAATTGTGAAATGGAAGTTAAGGGAAATGAAATATAGTGATAGATTACTAGATGAATTATTATAATTTGATGACATCAGTGAAAAATTTGAGGGCATTTTTTCCTACTTCCATGATTATATGTAAAACATTGATAAAATGGGTAGAAAATTTATCAAACTATAAAAATCCTGGTCTAAATTATGGTAAATCAGTTTGTATTAAGTGCTTGTTATATTTATTCAATAGAAACTGGAAATTGTTTTATAATTTTTTATAATTCCTTCTGCCATCTCTGAACACATTGTAAAGAAAGATGTGTGTTTTTGTGTAGCAAATGTGTGTGTAGCAAATGCACACTATCTTGCACCATTAAAAAGACATGATTGTGTATACAACCCATTCTCAAGAATGCAAAATTTATCTTCCCAATTCACATAGCTGTATTTTCTCATCAGAAAACTGTCTAATGAGATATCTCCAGAGCTGTCTTGTGTTATCAGAAATCTCCATGAGTAACACTGTTCATGTGATACGTTTATCTCTTCTTGTAGTTTGTATGATAGGGCATGCAGACACTCCACCTGGAAACCTAGAAACAACGCTGGTGTCTCTCATCTTTTACAGGTGGAAATTAATTGGTGTATTAATTGTTTTACCATCATAGGAAATATTAAGCACCTTTTGGCTGAAATAACAGAAATGCATTTGGTCCCACTCTATAGGATGGGAAGTTCTAAAGTCAAGGTAAAGCCTGACTCAGTTCCCATGGTAACTCTCATCTTAACTGTAGATTGAAGATTCTTGCTGTATCCTCATGCCATGTAGGGTCAGGTGCCCAGAATCAGTGAACAAGGTCTCCTTTTCCTTTTAAAAGGTCATCAGCCTTGAAAGGTTATGGCTCTGTCTTATCACCAATTAAGCCTCTGTACCTTCTTCACAGGACCGGTCTTCAAAGTGTCAAGATATGAGTTAGGACTTCAACAGAAGAATTGAGTAGATGATTAGATATTCAATCAACTGTCACATACACTTCTCAATGCTCTCTATATTATCTCTTACTGTAATCATTTCTCCATTTTATGTCTTCATTATTGAGCATTTACATTAAATCAGTTTGTACTAACTGCCTCCCTCTGACACCAGATATCAAGACACTAAATGCCCTTAATCAATATCTGATCTCTATTGTCACTGATGTGATGTTTATTAAAGACAAAATTGGTGTGTTACAGTCCATCTTTGGAAACAAAGAAAGATTAATAATGTGCAGGCTCTGGACTAAAGGTTTCTGATATGAGCTCTTGCACTTATTACCTATAAGGCCTTGACAAGCTAATTACTTCACCTTTCCGAGTCTTGGTTCACTTCTCCATAAAATAAAAAATCATGATCATGCCTGCTTCATAAGGTTAATATGAGGATTAAATGAGATAATAAATGGAAGGCACTTCAAAGAGTGTTGCTCATATAAGCTTTCAAGATAGTTGGCAGTTATTATTATCCAATAACATATTATATGTGTCTCCTCATCTTTTAAGATGATCAACAATCTCTTTCCTAACATACTATTATTGCTTTTTCAGTGTATGCTCTAAACACACTTTCAAATTTATTTTTCTGTCTGAACTTTTGTAAGTTTTCCTTGAGTGAGTTACACTGACCACTTTAACTGCTGCCAGGATTTATCTCGTTTCTTCTCCTAACTTTGAATCACATGAAGCACCCCATAGCTTTTTTTCCCACCAAGTGGCATTTATCTAATTGTCATTGAAAACTCAATATTCAGGAGTCTTCAAATAAATCGTTTCTTTCTTATAATGAGGATAAGTTCATCTATCCTTATGAAGACTTTGATGAGAGCACTACCTTTATATGTTTGGTAATTCCATTATTCCATTGTTCTTTTTCTTTATTTACCCATTTTAATTTCTAAATTGTGTCCTAAATGGAGACTATGTAATACCCTACATTGTTCCTTTTATTTAATTTATTCACTTAATTTCTATGCTTTTCATCCTAATAAAAGAGATATTTAAGTAAATAATCTTAAACATTATATTAATTCACCAAATCTTTAATATCTAGGTTCTCATTTTTATACCAACATAATAGAAACTGCTATCTTTGAATGGCTTTTGAGTTGCAGCTGTATTTTGTTATTTACAGGTATTAAATGGAGTTCCAGGTAAAGCTGAAAGTCCCTAAGGAGAGCTGGTACAATCTGAGTCAGCTAAAAATAACTGAGCATTTGTTGTGTGTTCAATATAGGATCAAAGTGGAGAG
Organism: Montemys delectorum; assembly: GCA_019843815.1. Classification (NCBI taxonomy): domain Eukaryota; kingdom Metazoa; phylum Chordata; class Mammalia; order Rodentia; family Muridae; genus Montemys; species Montemys delectorum. The sequence continues at coordinate 9,970 of JADRCD010189627.1, forward strand.
TGGAGAGAAGTGACCTCCAATCGAACAGACCTTACACTGCTGTTTGTCAACAGTAAATTACATCTGATTTTAAACAAGAGAAGGAAAAACTGCTGGCGACCTGTAAATGTGCTTCATAGAAGGATCAATACAAAGGAGAATAGCCTTTTTAGCTCTTTCCAAGTTCTCGGACTTGCTGGATCAAATTGGCAGTAGTTTTTGGTCATTCTCAATTAACAGTACTCTCCCCCTAGGCCACAGAGTCTATAGTCCTGGGGATGAGGGTGGGATAGTATCTCAAATAACGTATCAGGAGTTTTACAGGCTGAAGCTTGCTCTGATTAAAGAAGAAAGGGACATGGTTTTCACCTTCTGTAGCCAGAATAAGGAACTAAGAATTGTGTGGCAAAAAGAGGGCAGAAAGAGTCAAATATACCAAGAAGAGCAATTTCAAGATGAGGAGACAATAAACTTAAAACTTTTCTCCAACGTTTGTAAAATATTTTATAGTGTGTGTGTGTGTGTGTGTGTGTGTGTGTGTGTGTGCGCAGGTGCGTGTAACCATCATGATTACAACCAAGTAATAACTTTCTAGAGCTGACACCCACCATATTTTGTTTTTCCTCCCATGCTGCCTTTTCCCGGCAAAATTTTATGTGATAAGAAAAAGTGCTGTCTTAAGTATAATTTAACATGTGATTGAGAAGCTACTTTTCAAATTAGTTATGGGCCTGTGAGGTGACACAGCTAAGCATTCTTGCCACAAAGAATGATCACTCAGCCAACTGCCTGGCCCCGGCACAGTGTAAGGAAAGAATCAACTGGTACGAGTTGTTCACTGACCTCCACACTCACAGCACAGCACACATAAGGCTACACCCAAATAAATAGGGGTAAAACAGTTAAATATTTGAATGTAATTCTGAAAAACTTGGATGTTTTAAATGATATTGTTATTCCTGTTGCCGAGCTAACTCATTGCATCTTCCAGTCTTGAGGAAAGAAGGAGAGAGGATTTATGATAGGAAGACAAGAGAACACCAAGGAGGGAGCTAGGATGGATGGACCAGGAGAAAGGAAAACCAAAGAGATGTATTTGTTAAAATGTAACAGCCTAGAACAATGAACAAGATAGACAGATTTTGATGTAAATTATGACAGCTTTATAAAGAGTATGTTGACAATGACATTTGGGGGTAAATTTTTTAAAAATAGTAGATATTCAGTGAATGTTTGGAACTACTTATAAAATGTTACTGAGAAGTTGACATTCTAGATTTCTAAGCCTACAGCATGGGTAGCCTGTGAATTCATGGTCTTACTTCTCAGGCCAGTGTTTTATGACCAGATGTAGTGAGTATCAATTTGTGGGCATTGAGTATCTTATAGCCCTTTTGGGGCATTTCCAATTGTTGTACATGCATCATTGAAGTGACCATTAGTGGAAAGTTCTCTTTTTTCTTTTTCTTTTTCTTAGATATTTTCTTTATTTACATTTCAAATGTTATTTCCAGGTTTCCTCTCTGAAAACCCTTTATCCCTTCCTCCCCATCCCAACCCCCTGCTCACCAAATCACCCACACCTGCTTCCCTCTCTTGGCATTCCCCTACACTGGGACATCGAGTCTTCTTAGGATCAGGGACCTCTCCTCCCATTGATGTCCAAAAAAGCCATCCTCTGCTACATATGCAGCTGGAGCCATGTGTTCCTCCATGTGTACTCTTTGGTTGGTGGTTTTATCCCTGGGAACTCTGGGGGGTACTGGTTGATACCTGACAAATACAGAGGTGGATGCTTTCAGCCAACAATTGGTCTGAGCCCAAGGTCCCCAGTGGAGGAGCTAGAGAAAGGACAGAAGAAGCTGAAGGAGCTTGCAGTGGAAACTTCTTTACTAAGAAACTTTGGATTTCCCTTTAGATATTATGGTGAGACTGAAGAAGGAAGATTAAAGTGGTGTATTGTTAGTGGCAGGCTAACCTGGTCTAGCAATTAGATTCTGTGGGTCTGTGAGAACTACAAAAATCAAAATCTCAAAGCTACACAAATTTAGAAAAATGGGCTCCTCGCATTGAGAAAATCTCATGCTGGTTCATATGCTTCCTATTACAATTGAGATCACATGAGCTATAGGGTTACAGAAGATGACTTGAGAGTAGAATTTCCAAGATGCATTTTGTAAGTCATGTAATGTCTTGTAAGGATCTAGACAATTCTGAATCAATAGCTATAATGGAGTTCTGGATGACTAGATGAGAAAAACATTTCATGGTCTGCCTGCTGTATCTTCATCCCATCCGAACTAAAATAGATGCCTAAGTTATGAATTTATGGTTAGAGTTAACACTTCAGTTATGCTCCATTATAGATTTTACTTTGCAGTTTGTTAAATGCTGTGTTGAACATTACAGTATACTTACTGCAACATTTTATATTTTTATACATCCTGGACACTACACCAAGTATAGAGATGTAATATTGACAGAGACACAGATACATGAGACTATATTTAACACAACAGAAGGAATTAAACTCTGAGAGCATTTATTATAACATATCAATATGGACACTTATTAGAAATAAGTACTGCCGTGTCTGCTTAGTCACCAATAAGTAATAGACTATGTTGTCGTGTGTTGGCAATGACCTATGTGAAAGAAAATGCTCATAAAACAGTCAACTTCAAATATGAAAAGCAACTTGAACTGGAATTAAATTTTATAGACGGGGGAACAGGTCAAAGGCTCATGCTCTTCTAATTTGCCTCGTCCATCTTTTAGGTAAATGTGTGTCCATTATCTGTATTCAAACCATTGAGTAATTCGCGCTGTGATTAACGCAAATGCAGCAGTTATCTACTGGCAAATTCGGGCCTCTGGAAAATGATGAAAGCTAGTAGGGCTATTTGAAAATTCTAACAGCTGACCTGTTACAAACCTGGATGAAAGGAAAAAAAAAAAGCAATGCTAAGAGTGCTACAACAAAACCAACTCATAAAAGCAGAAAATGGGAGCACAAGGCATTCACCTTTCCAGCAGCTGCCTGGTGCAGATGAATCAAAGCCCTCCAGTCATAAACATACCTGGTCAATGTCAATTTTCCCCAGGCATCTGGTGTTGTCACTAGTGACTTGACTGCAGATTACCCATCACTTAGTGCAGATTTGATTTTTAATTGGCCCTCAGTGCACCTGCTACATTTTTCTTGTTCTTAGTCCCAGAAGCATTTGCAGAGAGGAAGCGGCTTCCTATCTGGAGAATACCCTCTTGGAGTACTTTACAAAGGACGTAGGTAGGACAATTAGGTTTTTTAACACAAGAGGAAAAGGTGCTTTTTCTTTCCAAATAAGGGAAAGGACTGAAGGCTGTCATTAGTGAATTGGGACATACCAGCCAAAGCATGTGCCTAGGATTAAAAGCCATCATTTTCGCAGTATTTTTTATCTCTGATAGTCAAGGGTGAAGTGCTGGAAATAAATTATGAACAGGTGGGCAGGGTATCTGGAGGGCAATACACTTATCAGGTTGACAAAGCAGCAAGACAGATCCCAGGATGATCAGCAGGTAGATGAGGAGGCAGCAGGCCTGGTGATGTATATATGATTATTGGCATTAATTACAACTACTGGAATGTGGTGGCAGTTCCCATGTAGGTGAAGAAAGCTGAGGCTTGGCATTGTGGGATGGCTGCATCAGCTTGCGGCTGCTATAGGACGCCATCCTATTACACTGTGGGTTATAATTATAATAAAATGGGTGCTTTTAACAAACCACAGTTTTACTTTCCAAGAACTATAACAGAAAATTAATATACAATAAGGAGATTCTAGGTAATTTGGAAAATGTCATTAGAGTTGTCCATTTTAATAATTTTTTATTAGACTGTCGTTAATGGTCCTATAACACACTTGTGTTGAAACTTTGAACTGGTTAGAAGATTAAACAAGTATAAGGAGACAAAAACAACACGGCCTTATAGGGCACAATTTTGAGTTATTTGACACTTTTATATATTTTTAAAATTGTTCCTGTGAGTGTCAGTGTATCTATGTGGAAGTTTGTGCACATGAATGCAGTGTCTGCTGAAGCCAGAGGAAAGGCATCAGATCCCCTTTGATGGAATTATAGGTGTTTGTGAGCTGCACTCCTGTGGAAGAGCAGTTAGTATTGTTAACCTCCAAGACATTTCTCCAGGCTATGTTCCCTTTTTATACAAAAGTGTCTATTATTTGTGGGATAAACCTTCTTTGATACATAAAAAAAAAACCTTTGATAGATCATTTCTAACCAAATAAATATTTTTGAGGAAAATTTGCTGTTAATAATTTCAGTAGAATTTTATTGGTACAAAATGCAGCCACTTGGCTTTGATGGAAAATTGATTTGCAGAATAAATGATTCATTTATTTCTTCAAGATACTCTATTTTCCTTCTGTAAAATTCATTATTATAATACTTTAGTCTGTTACAGATAAATGTATGTGTCTCAGTTTATCTTTATCTCCGACACTCTCATCATATGTATGTATGCATGCATATATGTATGTATTATATATGCTTCTATCTTTCTTTCTATCTATCTATCTATCTATCTATCTATCTATCTATCTATCTATCTATCTATCTATCATCTATCTATCATATATCAATCAATCAATCTATCATCTATCTATCATCTATCTACCTATACATATATTTATCTATCTACCTGTGTATCTATCATCTATCTATCTATCAATCGATCGATCGATCGATCTATCTATCTTTCTATTTTTCCATCTATGTATTTGGAATTGGTTCTAATCCTTTGTGTTCATTTGGCTCTCAAAAATCACATGTGAATTTGCATATCCCGAAACTAAGAGTCCTGTCCCAAATTGGTTTTTGATTGATCAATAACCAATGGCAGGGCAGGGTGAAAATGTGTGATTTTTAAGATTCCCAGGCCAAAAAAAAAAAAACACAGAGGAGAGAAGGAATAGAATCACCCTAATGTGGAAGAAGAGAGATCAGAGTTAATACCTGCAGGAGAGAAATCACCCAGCAATGTGGATGCAAAGGGAAAGTGGCCCATGGGAGAGCTGCACAGAAGGAAACAGGATAGCAAAGAAAATATAGATTTAGAAATTGTTAACTCAGGAATACCAGAGGGGAGTGTGTGTTAGCAGCCCAGAAGTTTAGAACTGCCCATCCACTGTGCTTGTCAAGGCATATCAAAATATAAAGTGTGTGTGTGTGTGTGTGTGAATTTTCACTTGTGATCACCTTCCAGGAGCTCAGAGCATATTGAAAATTCACTGCTACATCTATCTTTCTATCTTCTATCTTCTATCATCTCTATTTCATCTACTGTCTCTCACAGTTCACTTCTGCGTTATTAAATGATACAACTCATTTGATATTATGAACTATAGCTTCTTTTTTTTCCTATTTTGAAAATTATAGCACCCAGAATATAAATGCTCACAAATGGCAGTTTGGTCTCTTTAATGACTGTTACATTAACTGTTTGCTTTTTATGGTCTAGGGTTTTATCTCCACATTCATTGTTCCCCTAGTATTCATTATCATGATTCAATTACAACATTACAATGGCTCATACATAGCAGGTTTTTAAGAGGAAAAGGGGAGAAATAATTTTGGGGAAAGTCTGGGTTATTCAATAGATACAACACTAAACCTTTGGAGCAAAATATCATCCACATGCCTCATATGAATTTTAACAATAATCAATCTTTTTTTTTTTAACACTGGCCTCAATCCCAGACTTTAATTACTATTCCTTTTCAACTCGTCCTGATTTTTGCTTCAGAGACACATCTCTACAGAGGTCTTTCTGCCTCAGAATATCTCAGCCAACTTGGCACAAGCAGCCTTCATGTGCACCTCTGATGTCTCCATGTAATGGACAGCCCTTCTCTTCTCCTCTGCCTAACTGAAGCACAACTGTTTCATAAGTTTCCTCCTGAAACTCTCCTATTGGAGTGAGGAGCTTCCTTTATGTGCTGCTTCTTCGAGTGACCTACTCTCCCTTGCCTTCTGTTGTCGCCAATGTCTATTAAATCATTCCTTGGTCATTGTAAATTGTTCAAGTAACACAAGAGTTTATAGAATTCCACAAAAGGAAGTGCCCTAAGATAGAAGTATTTAAAAGAAAGGACTTAAGATCTTAGAAAAAATATAATTTTTATGGAAAATATCTTTTATGAAATCTTAAAAGTGTTTTTTTTAAATACCAGTTTTAAATTGATATACAGTTGCAGTGTTAGGATTAAAATATGAATTTTATCAGATATGAAAATATTATTTGCTTATTTATAGTATAAAATTCATTGAAGTATATGATAGCTAATATCAGTCATTTCATTATTCACATCAAATACACAGGAAATTAATCTTGTAAACTGAAAAGAAAAGAATTTTCAACAGTTAACACATACCAACATTTTATAAGCATAGTATAATTCACTGCATACTTCTAACCTCTGAACTTGAGAGACAGAGACACAGGAGAATCTCTAAGTTCAAGGTGAGTCTGGTGTACAGAATGAGATCCATCACAGCCAGTGCTATCTAGACAAAATCCTGTCTAGAAACAACAAAACATAAAAAATAATAAGAAGAAAATTGACAGTTGCCTTGGTTATGGTGCCTCCTTACAGCGGTAGACATGTAAGAAAGGTGCAAACTTTTTCTGAAATAACTGAGCTGGCCTATTTGACACATGTGTCTTCAAATACGTGGAATGTATAGGTTTCAGTAAACTCATGCACAATGGATCTGACCAATGGTCTGAGGGTCTAACAAAGTCTTCTATTTTCAAAGCTGATTGCTCAAGCCCTCGTGCTTCTCTCAGTTGTGTGAATCATTCTCTCCTGTTCCTATTACTCGTCTGCTTGTAAAGATGATGTTTACCTTATTTCTACCTCAGTACCTGGTAATCTTCTGTTGATATGAGCACCCAGCCGCCATAACTCATTGCTTTGAAAATATATATGAGTAACCTTTTTCCTTATGTCATTCAGAAGACTTTGCATGAATTGTTACACACACACACACACACACACACACACACACACACACAC
>JADRCD010189629.1:3017-15929 GCA_019843815.1 Montemys delectorum
CTCTCTCTCTCTCTCTCTCTCTCTCTCTCTCTCTCTCTCTGGTGGAAGGGGGCCTGCTCTTGAGGCCCGGGTCTCTCTCTCTCCTCTGGGGCTGACCTGTTTGCTGCACAGTGCCTTAACTAAAAAGGGGGCAATGTATGAATGAGTTATTTCATTGTAGGAAGGATATGCTGGTTACGTAGAGAGAAGGAAAGGACAGGAAGGAGGGAGAGAAAAAGAAGGAGAGGAAGAGAGGGAGAGAAGAGAACAAAGAGCAGAGAGGAGAGAGAGAGCAAGAGGGCAAGAGGAAGTAAGAGCAAAAGGGGTCAGAGTAAGAAGAGAAGGGTAAGAGAAAAGGTAAGTATAAGAGGAGTAGGAGAATAAGAGAGTGAGGAGAGGGCAAACCACTCCTTTTATTGTATGGGGCGTGGCATACCAGGCTTGTGGTCAGATGACTGTGTGTAAGGTCCAGCTAGAATGCTGGGAGTTTGAGGCAGTGTCTGCCTGATAGAGTACACATCTCCTGCAGGGGCAGCTGTGAGGGGTCTGGGCTGAAATCTGAGCCATTGGTCTCAGGAGCAATTCACCGAATGCCTACCATCCCTCGTGAGCTGATGCTCAGTGAGTCTCTGGGATTCCGAAGTGACTCTACTCTACTGGACTCCGGCTGTCAGAACTGCTCACTGCCCCACAGTTTTCTATTGATCTACATGGAAAGGGAATTATCACCTGGTGTATCAGGCCCTGGGCAGCAGTGGGTACTTCAGGGAGACCTAAGGACAGAAACAAGAAGAAACAGTGTGTATTGACTGTTCTTTCCTTGGAACCTGGAGGAATGTTGGCTAATGCTTCACAAAAACTGTCTTAATATACACTTACTATAGAGCTCAGATTGCTGACAGATTAAATGCTATTAAATTACCTTCCTGTGTGAGTGCTGACAGATCACAAGATGAATTAGGTCAGGCCATCTTCTTCCAGTCTTTAGCTCCTTTTAGACTGGCCTTCTTCGACCAAGGGAAAGAAAGGTGAGTAAAAGAAACAGGAACTGAAGTTATGACTCTCTAAATGTCTCCAGGATGGAGGACATGAGGAATAGTATTGCCTTGCGATGGGAAGGAAGATGGGTTTTTGTCAGATTGAAGGGTGATTTTCTACATTATTTTTCTACTTTTGGTAGACTATGGTCCATAATGATGCATTTTTCCCTTCAGGAAGAATTTTCCAGTTGACAGACTCAACAGTCATATTCCATCTGTCCCAATACCCAGGAAAGGAGGGAAGAGTAGGGTCAGCAACTGGACTCAGTATTTCTACATACAGGCACAAGTGAGTTTAAGAATTTCTGATCTTTCATTGTGTTTTGATGGAGAAAGAAACCCTAAAAATTTATACAACACATTGCCACTGTCATAAGTGTAGGTTGGAAGAGTCCTATAAAAATATATAGCTGTATCATACACTACACATCTAATACACTGAGGATGTTTGGTGTAGAGGTCATGTGTGTTGAATCCTGTAGGTAAAGAAGAGTAATGGGCAGTACTGGTGGTGTAATTTAGAAACAGTAGCAGCAATTTTTTCTGCTTTTTTTTTTTACTTTGCATAAATAACACATTTATAGAAAAATCTCACATAGGAAAAGCTGAAAGCTAGTCTGAGAAAATGGGAATATTATTTTCTACAATGACAAGTTTGGATTTTTCCCCTACAGAGGTAAAAATGACACAGTATTCTAGGTTTGTCTTCACTGTCCTATTTTACAGTTGGCAGATTAACTTTGTGTGAGTTTTAGATGGACTCTGTTATTAATTGGAGGCTTGTCTAACTGCTTGGTTGGAGCCTTATCAAATGAATGGTGGCCCCACACCTACTTCAGCTTTGCAGATTTGGCCCCACATTAGCCTTATTTCCAGTCCATTATCCATCCTTAAGAAAGCTACACCACAAGAAACCTAAGAAGAAGGAAGACCAAAAGGTGGACATTTCATTCCTTCTTAAAAGGGGGAATCAAATACCCATGGAAGGAGTTGCAGAGATTAACTATGGAGCAGAGACTGAAGGAAGGACAAGCCAGCCTAAATATAGCTATCTCCTGAGAGGCTCTGACAATACCTCACTAATACAGATGTAGAGGCTCACAGCCATCCATTCAACTGAGTACATGGTCCCAATGAAGGAGTTAGAGAAAGGTTCTATGGAGCTGAAGGGTTTGCAGTCCCTTAGGACGAACAACAATATGAACTAACTAGTACCCTCAGAGTTCTCAGGGACCCAACCACCAACCAAGGACTACTATACATGGTGGGACTGATTGTTTTGGCAGCATGTGTATAGTAGAGGATTGCAAAGCTGATCATCAATAGGAGGAGAGGTCCTCGGCCCTGTGAAGGTTCTGTGCCTCAGTGTAGGGGAATGCCAGGGCCAATAAGTGGGAGAGGGTGGGGTGGCAGGCATGGGAATGGAGAAGGCAACAGGAGTTTGTTCTTGTTGTTTTTGTTTGTTTGTTTGTTTGTTTGTTGGAGGGGAAACTGGGAAAGGAGAAATTTACATGTAAATAAAGAAAATACCTAATTAAAAACAAAGAAAACAATATCTTAACAAAAAAAAAAAGAAAAAAAGAAAGCTACAGAAAACAAAGCAAATTTTCTTACCCATGGTCATGTCAGTCAACCTCTAAATACGTCTCAGATCCAGTAAAGAAACTAGAAATAGATAAAAGAAGACTATGAAATTGTAAGAGATGTGTTTTAACTGAGAAAGTTTAGGTCACAATTGTCAGTTCCTAGAGATGTCTTGCCTTCCTGCTTGACCTTAAGTGGGCTCTGATAAGCAACTCCTCAGAACCTAACTGAATGGGATTAAATGCAGGTACTAGAGAACACAGAGGATTGGACTTCCCCGGAGTCCGATTGGGTAAAAACTTCCAAGGATCTGCCAGTTGTGCTTCTAGCTTCAAGCACTCTTGTGGGTAAATCAGAGTGAGCACCTCCAGTCCGTAGAGCTGATGTTTCCTTGGGATCTATGAAGTACTCATTCTGTGGTAGTGCTTCATAGTTTTCCTTTTAAATCACCCCAAGGTAGAACAAGCATGTCACTACTGTGTTCTGTGGACAATTCTTGCTACAAGGAGAGGTTTCTGCTTTACATATACATTTCTCAGTTTCTTCTATCAGAAATACTGTGTTTTTGGAACTTTTCACAACTCCTATAGAGAGAGTCCTTAAATCTAGAGTTCTCTTAGAAGCGTTAGCAACAAGCTAATCTCTGGATAGTTTCTGAAGCCCTTTAGAATTTTGTACCAGAATTCTAAATCTAAATATGACAGTCTTATATCCTAGGATCTCTTCCCTCTTGCTTTCTCTCTCTCTCTTTTTCATTCCTCCCTCTCTTTCTGTGTGACTTCTTTCTTTTACTTTGATTTCTTTAGTGTTGGAGGTTGAAGCTAAGGCATTTTGTCCATTCTAGGCAGGCACTCTGTCACTGATATTCTCATAAAGAAGCACTCTGTCTCTGGATAGAGAGAGTAAATCTGCCTGTAAATAGGCAGGCAGACTACAGTACTTACTTGGACATAGCATACTGTAGTAGTAAGATTATAATGCATTTAAGGTCTAATTGGTCAGATTTTGGATCTTTGAGAGCTGACATTATTATCTAAGTGAAAAATACTTTCTCATATGCAAACTCATCTAAGAGTTCATTTTTATGAGTCCTGTCTCTTCAATACTACCTCTAAGCCCGATCGTTCTACCACCTTCCAAACTCTTCCATTATCATCTGCTCATTCACTCAATAAATATTTACATATAACATTCACTTACAATTGTTCTTTCATTGAAATATTGTTACTCCTCATTTGTACTCTAAACAGCCGTGGCGTGATGAGTATTAACCATGAAACCTGATGTCTCTTCATGGTAACAGGAAATAAATGTTTGTTTTGACTGAGGAGCTGTCTTTATTCTAGATGTACACCTTATGCTCAGCTCCTGATAGCTTCCCTCAAATGGACAAGGCTTATTGATTTCCACCTGCAGGCCCTCTCTGTAGGTAAGGGTACTTCTTCTAACAATATTAGGTGTTTTGTCCAATTGTGCAAAACGTAGCGGCTAACACATGTTTTACCTTATATTTTAATTTCATGTGCAACACAACACACTGCTTGTGAAATGAGTTTACAACAGCAACATGCAAAATGCTGTGCCTTGGGTTAATGCTGTGGCTCAGTAGTAGACCTAGGAACTGATTTGATCATTTAAACCTTGTAGGCTAAGAGGAAACTGACAATTCGTAGATTCATTCTCCTTGAAAAGCATAAAATGATTCGAGTTTACAATCTGAAGTTTCCTGGTTGACAAATGTACACTTTCAGCTGAGTGTATGTCACGCTCTGGGTCTTTACACATCTAAGTATTTAACAGAACTGCTTTATATGCCTTTTGCCGATGTTGCCGATATGTGATTTGGCTTTTACCCAGTGAATCCCTGGCTTTTCATCATCTGGTGTATATATTGGCTGCAGAGCACCTGTTCAGCAAGAATAGTGGGGTTGCTGAGGCGTCTAATGCAATCAGAATGCTATTTAGAAAAGCTAGCTGAGCAATGGAGCCTCACACATATCTCTTATTACATTGCGTGGTTGTGATACATTATTTTTGCTTCACAAGGTCACCTAACCCTGAGGGGGACTTGTGGTCCACTGATAGCACAGCTGAGTGATGGCTCGTCCAGGGTTAGAATTGGCTCTGGTGAATGAGTCTCCAAGAGTCCATGTGGCCAAGTCTCAGTCTTGGTGTCCTTCTGTGCTCTGCTTCTCTTTTCCTGTTATTGGTGTGTGAAGTCAGTTAGAACAAGCAGTGGATAGTTTGACTGAAGGATTCTTTGTTTGGTTAGAAGTTACACCAAGGTATTTTATGTTATTTGTGACTATCTTAAAGGGTACTGTTTCCCTAACTTCTTTCCCAGCCAGTTTATCACTTTGTAGAGGAGGCCTACTGATATCTTTGAGTTAATTTTGTATCCAGCCACTTTGCTAAAGCTGTTTAGGGGCTGAAGAAGTTCTCTGGTAGAACTTTTGGGGTCGCTTACATATACTGTCACATCATCTGCAAATACCGATACTTTGACTTCTTCTTTTCCAATTCATATCTTGATCTACTTTAGTTGTCTTACTGCTCTAGCCAGAACTTCAAGGACTATATTAAAGAGTTATAGTGTGAGGGAACAGTCTTGTGATATTCCTACTTTAAGTGGAAATGCTTTAAGTTTATCTCTGTTTAATTTGTTCTTGCCTATGGCCTTGTTGTATATTGCCTTAATTGAATTTAAGTATCACCCTTGTATCCCTGCTCTCTATAAGACTTTTGGCATGAAGGGGTGTTGGATTTTGCCAAATGCTTTTTCAGCATCTACTGAGATAATAAAGTGTTTTATTTTCCTTTAAGTTTATTTATATAGTAGATTATGTTGAGTGATTTTCCTATATTGCATCCTTGATCTGAGGTCTACTTGATAATGGTGGATGATGTCTTTGATGTGTTCTTGGATTTGGCTTGCAAGTATATTATTGAATATTTTTGCATCAATTTCATAAGGGAAATTTATCTGAAGTTCTCTCTTTTTTTGTTGAATCTTTGTATGGTTTAGTTATTAGGGTGTCTGTGACCTCATAGGGTGAGTTTGACTGACTTCCTTCTGTTTCTATTTTGAGGAACAGTTTGAGAGTATTATCATTAGCTCTTCTTTGAAAGTCATGTAAATTCAGTAATAAAGCAATTTGGCCTAGAGCTTTTATTTTTGTCTGGGAAATTTTTAATGACTGCTTCTACGTCCTTAGGGGGTATAGGACTGTTCAGATGTTTTACCTGATCTTGCTTTAGCTTTGGTAATTGGAATCTGTCCAGAAAATCACCCATTTCATTTAGCTTTTCCAATTTTGTGGAATACAGGCTTCTGAAGTAAGAGCTGATAATCCTTTGAATTTCCTTAGTGTCTGTTGTTATGTCTCCCTTTTCATTTCTAATTTTGTTAATTTGGTACTCTCTCTCTGTCTTTTAGTTCGTTTGCCTAAGGGCTTGACTATTTTGTTGATTTTCTCAAAGAACCCACTCTTGGTTTTGTTGATTCTTTGTATTGTTTGCTTTCTTTCTAACTGATTTATTTCAGTCCCAAATTTCATTATTTCCTGCCATCTATTCGTCCTGGGTATGTTTGTTTCTTTTTTTTCTAGAGCTTTCAGATTCACTTTTAATTCATTGTCATGATAACTCTTCAAGGTTTTTAAGAGGGCACTTAGTTCTATGAACTTTCCTTTTACCACTACTTTCACAGTGTCCCATAAATCTGGGAATGTAATAACTTCATTTTCATTGAAATCTAGAAAGTCTTTAATTTCTTTATTTCTTCCCTCACCCAGTGATCATTGAGAAGAAAGTTATTAAGCTTCCATGAATATCTAGGCTATATATTATTTCTATATATATATTTCTATATTATTGAAGTCTAGCTTTATTCCATGATCATCTGATAAAATGCATGGAGTCATTTCAGTCTTCTTGTATCAGTTGAGGTTTGGTTAATGATCAGTTATCTCATCAATTTTAGAGAAGGTTTTTGTGAAGTGATAAGAAAAAGGTATATTCTTTTGTAGTTGGGTGAATTGTTTGATAGATGTCTGTTAGACTTATTTGGATCATTATTTCTGATAATTTCTGTTTGTTTCTTTCCATCTGTCCATTGGTGAAAGTGTGGTATTGTGGTCTCTCACTATTAATGTGTGGGATTCAATGTGTTATTTAAGATTTAGTAATGTTTCTCTTACAAATCTAAGTGCCCTTGCATTTGGGGAATATATGTTGAGATTTAAGATTTTCTCCTGGTGGAGTTTTTCTTTCATAAGTATGATGTGTCCTTGCCTGTGTCTCTTTTATTACTTTTGGTTGGACGTCTATGTTACTAGATATTGGAAGCCTGCTCTAGTTTGTTTCTTGGATTCATTTGCTTGTTAAGATCCTCTTCCAGACCTTTATACTGAGATAATGACTATCTTGGTTGCTGACATGTGTTTCTTGTAAATAGCAGAATGATGGATTCTGTTTATGCACCCATTCTGTTAGCCTGTCTTTTTACTAGCGGATTTAGTCCATAGGGATTGAGAGATATTAATGTCCAAGGATTGTTATTTCCTATTATTAAGATGTTGGTGGTGGTTTTTTATGTGTGTGTGTGTGTGTGTGTGTGTGTGTGTGTGTGTGTGTGTGTTTCTCTTCTATTGGTTTTAATGGTATGAAATTATTTATTTCCTGTGTTTGTTGAGTATAATTAGCCTCATTGAGTTGGAGTTTTCCTTCTAGTATTGTTGGTTGTTGGCCTGATGATGCTTGTGTTCTAATGCTAATATTGGTTCCTTTAGAGGTAGTTGCCCTTGACAAGCAGACTGTCATGTACTCAAACGATGCCATGTGAAACTTCTTATTTTCACTAGTTAATAAAAGGCTAGAGCCTGTGATTTTGCAATGGAGGAGAAAGATGAGACTAAAGGCTTGAGAGGGGAAGGCTGGTAGAGAGGGGAAAAAGGAAGAGGTTAGAGGAAGAGATAGCCAGCACAGACCAAATCCTCATGGCCAGAAGAAGCAGCATGTAACAAGGGGCCTTAAAACTGCTACTTGGGAGGCAGAGGCAGGCAGATTTCAGAGTTTGAGGCCAGCCTGCTCTACAGAGTGAATTCTAGGACAGCCAGGGCTACACAGAGAAACCCTGTCTCGAAAAACGAAAACAACAACAACAAAAAAAGCAAAAAAAAACCAAAAAACTGTGGAATAAGTTAGTATAGGTCCTAGATCAGCCCAATCTGGGCATATGGCTTATATTTAAAATAGTTGGATTGTGTGTCTCCGCCATGGTCTTATTAGATTGGAAAAACATGCAGCAACATAGTATCCTCTGCACGGCAAGGTTAGTGGAAAGGCATGGGGTGAACTTGGTTTTGTTATGGAATATCTTGGTTTCTTCATTTATGGTAACTGAATGTTTTGCTGGCTATTTTAGTCTGGGCTGACATCTGTGGTCTCTTAGGATCTGCAAGACCTCTGCCCAGGCCCTTCTAGCCTTTAGAGACTCAGAAGAGAAATCAGGTGTAATTATGAGAGGTCTGCCTTTATATGTTATTTGGCCTTTTTTCCTTACTGCTTTAAAATTTCTTTGTTCTATATATTTAGTGTTTTGATTCTTATGTTACAGGGGGATTTTTCTTTTCTGGTCCAATCTGGTTCTATAAGCTTCTTGTACCTTTATAGACATGTCTTTCTTTAGGTTACAGAAATTTTCTTCTATGATTTTGTTGAAGATTTATTTTTTGGTCCTTTGAGCTAGCAAACAACTTCTTTTTTTCTTCTTCTCCTTATTCTTCTCCTTCTTGTTATTATTATTATTATTATTATTATTATTATTATTATTATATTCCGAGTATTATTAAGTTTTATGTTTTGTATAATGGCCTTTTTAGATTTTGCATTTTCTTTGACTTATACATTTATTTCTTCTATTTTATTTTCTACATTTGAGATTCTTTCTTCCATCTCCTGTATTCTGTTGGGGATGCTTATGCCTGTAGTTTCTGTTCTCTTTCCTAGGATTTTCATCTCCAGGATTTCCTTAGTTTGTGTTTTCTTTATTGTTTCTATTTTCTTTTTCAGGTTTTATTCCTATTCTATCTGCTTGATTGTATTTTCCTATATTTCTTCATATTTATTTGCTTCCTCTTTTAATGCCTCTACTTATTTGAATATATTTTACTTAAGGTATTTATTCATGTCCTCTTTAAACAATTCTATCATCTTTATAAGACTGGATTTAAGATCGTCTTCTTGTCCTTCAGTTTCATTAGGAAATCCAGGATTTGTTGTAGCATGATCGCTGGGCTCAGGTGCTGCCACATTTCCCTGAGTCTTTTTTATTGTGTTCTTATGCTGTCCTTTAGGCATCTGCTTTTCTCTGATATTGCTGGATGATCCTGATGGCAGCAGGACTTCTAGGGAAGGTAAGGGGGGCATGGGCCAGACAATGGAGGTCAGGGTCCTCTATTATGTTGGCTGTGCCTGAAAGAAGACCCTACTCTGCAGGCTGTGTCCTAGTCAGACCTAACTGGGATAGTAGGCAGATCCAGCTAGGATAGATGCTTGGTCAGGGTTCCAAGCTGGTTAGATTTGGGCCCCCCCCAAAGTTTTCCATGGCAAGGCAGGATGCTCTTAGGGTCCTTGAATGCTCTTCCAGACGGGAAACAAGGTCAGAGCTAGACAATGGAGATCCAGGGATTTCATGTGCTATTCATCTCTCATGGAAATTTCTTAATTGCAATCCACTGTAAAATCAAAATTAAAAAGTGAATCATATATTTTTAACACACTATAGCACAGAATATGTATTATCATTCCAAATACAGGGAAAGGAGCTTAGTGAGGAAATACTGGAGCAAAGCAAGACCAAAATCTGCTAGGCAAATTCCAAATTCTGCATTTCCATGTCTAATGTCAAAGCACTCTTCAGATCTCCAACTCCTTTAAGGTTTATTGAATGGGAATGCTGCCCATTTTGTTAGCAGCTCTCCTTGGCAGGTATCCCATGACTCTGGCATCTCCAATATTTTGGGTCTCCAAGTGAAAGCTTCACTTTCAAAGCTTCACCCAATGACCTCTCTGAGTCTTCGTTTAGAGATACCCCTGGCACATGCAGGGCCTCAGCCCCTTTCCTTAGTCACAGAGAAGCATTCTACATTGCCATTTGTTGTTACCTTGACTCTAACAACAGAACCACATAGCCAAAGATCCCAAGTTCCTTGCTTTCTGCGGCTGGAAAATGCCTCTCTTGTTCAAATACATTTTCACCAGCTTTCTGGTTGTTCTGGTTTCCTTCACAGCCTAAGTTTGCTGTCCTGCAACTTGATCTGTAGGCCAGGCTGGCCTTGGACTGAGAAGTCCAACTACCTCTGCCTCCCGAGTTTAAAGGTGAGTAACACCACAGCCAACCCTAAACTTTTTATATAGTTTCTTCCACAAGTTGGAAGCTTAGTGGGGTTGGCACTTGCCCTGAGGTCACCTAATCCTTTACTCCATTTAGTATCAGGATGTTCTTTAAACATTTTTATCTACTTGAACACTGGAGTCATGTTGTTATTATTCTTGGTGGTTGTTTTTGGTGTTGTTTGATTAATTATTTGTTTATATCTGCATTAGCTGCATTATACTTCCTGGTGCCCTTTTTCTTCTTGTCATTTTTCATATTGCTACTTTTCATTATAAATCAGCATAAGACTGGGCATTAATAACCACTTGCATATAGTCAATTCTAGACTGTTTTGAAATATCCTCTGCCAATGCTGTTAGTTCAAAACTCTTCATTTGGCTCAGGCAAATTTTTTGGACAAGGGCCAAAAACAGTCACATTCCTCACCAAAATATTACAAGAACATTCTGTAGGCCACTTATAAATACTCCTTTCTAAAACTTCCTGATCTGGGCTTTCATCACCTAACTTGCTAATAGCGTCATTGTCTTCCACTCTCCTATAGTTCATTAAGCCTTGCTTAAAGCCTTCAATTGCCTTCTTAATCCAAATTTCCAAAGTCCACACTAGCAAGCGTCATGGTCAGGTCTCTCAGTAAGACCCTGCTCTTTGGTACCACTAAGTCTGAGTAATATTTGTTCTTATTTTTAATGATTTGTATTGTGTGTGGTTGGATTGTTGAATAATGTATATCATTGGGGATGAGCTTTTGGTTTTCAAAACCCAAGTAAGTCTCAGTGGCTCACTATCTTCCTGCTGCCTTCCAGTACAGAACTCTTAACCTTTCCAGTAGTGTATCCGACTGTGCACCATCTCTGTTTTTATTTTTCTGTCATGACAATAATGGACTAAACCTCTAATCTGTAAGCTAGTCCCCCTGCCCCCACAAATGTGTTCCTTTGTGAGAGCTGACATGATCATAATATCTCTTTACAGCAACAGAATATTGAGTACTAAAAATGTTTAGTGCTAAGACAAGTACTAAAATAGAGCAGATACGAAGGTAAATAACCCTGTTTTATACTTTAAATAAAAATTCTAAAAAGCAGCACATTTAGTTTTTAATAAAAAATTAAATTAACTGAAAAACATCTTTTCAATAGGGCTAATCATCTGTCTCAAAGGAGATTCCTTGGGGAAGAAAGGAAAAATGAATATATGACCTTCCTAGAAGAATGTCAGAGGCACAGAAAGCTGGCGTGTATGGTTGGTACAAATCTATGTACTTGCTGATATTCATATTGAGAACACAGGAGAACTTGGCCTTGGTGTTAGCTCATTCTCTTGCAGCTAGAATCTTCAGTGAGTCCTGTCTGCATCTAGAACTTAGTTTTAGCTTCTGAGCAAAGAGACAATCTGTCACATTGCTTGGCAAGTACATGAAATTCAATTCATTTGTCTAACTGGATATTTAGACGTTCATTGACCCTTTTACTAAACTACATGTCCCATCCTCTTCCAATTTTTCCATTCAGCCACCAATCAGAAGAAGTCTTCTCTAGAGCATCTTGTTTGCACCTAAAGAAAAACATTTACCGCAATCTCATTGTAAAAACCTGTAATGTCCCAGGGGCCAGAACAGCATATCTATTTTTCTTGGCAAATACTTTTTTTAATTCAAGGCTTTCTCCTTTTTAAACAGCAGTGAGGATTCTATTAAGTCAACTGGAAAGAGTAAATGTTATTATACATTGTTCCTCTCACATGTAGATTAAACATTCTTTAGAGACATAGAAAGGTAAATTCAAATTTGGCTCTAGAGACAGCTGAGCAACACGGGGAGTAACTTAACTTTTCTTGTATATCTTTTCTCTCTGTAGATAGAATGTTAGCAATTTCTTATAGCTTTGGGACAATTAATGTGTGCAACTCAGTAGTATAATCACAGCACACATTACTCTCTTCCAGTTGTCTCCTCAAGTCAAATCAAGCGTTAAGATCTAAACTACCCAAGCATCCTTACTAGCAGACTGTTTTTTATCATCAATATCATTCATACAAATCAAAATGTTATTTTCAGTGGGATAACTGATGCATAAAGATGGCCAATGTATAAACATAAAATGGTACCACTTTCCCTTTAGAAAATAATTTGGTTATTTCAGTGATTTTACTCTGTTATTAGTACCAGACTAAAAAAGGACCATCTATTTTTTTTCCAAACATATTTTTCTTACCAGAGCAAGTCAGTGCATTCTATCAGGCAGAGCAGCTGTTGACAGCTAGGTGCAGGAAAAGGGAGGAATTATGCAGGCATGTGGCAGTGTAGATGTTAGAGAGACTCGACTGTATGTGTGCTCAGGAGAGTTCAGTAGCTCCAGTTGGCACAACTCAGAAGTAAAATGACATCCTCCCTTAACCATTATGCTAATGGTGAGGCAGAGGGTATCTCTGGATCCAGAGGGAGGAGAGTTGAAGAGGCTTCTGAGCTCAGATGCTACTGACATCTCCATCTCCTGCTGTGATCTTGGGCGTATTGATGAAGTTCACTGTACTTTAGTTCTGTCTCTTCACCTACAACCCCAGGCAAATAATAGTCACCTCACTGTAGGGGAGGTACAAAGATTAATGAGTTAATGAGCAGAATGTTCAGTGTAAGAAGGCAGACTGAGGAGACATGATTACTTCCCCAAATCTTCAATTTCCACCATAGAGCCTGCCTCAGAAGCATCTATGAGTTTACTGCTCACTGCCCTCTTCTTTCTTGAAACAGAACCATCCATCCAGTTTCTGCTTCTTTGAGATATGGATGTTCTCCTCCAAGAAGTGATCAGTTCTTCCATGCCCATCAACCCACCAAAGCCATGGTTCAATGCTACTGGGATAATGTGTGTGTGTGTGTGTGTGTGTGTGTGTGTGTGTGTGTGTGTG
>JADRCD010189629.1:20929-31920 GCA_019843815.1 Montemys delectorum
ATGCTTCACAAAGGCTGTATTCTCACAATGTGAGTTGGCCAAAGACAGCTGGAATTGGCACATGTGTGTCTTTAAGAGATAGGGAGGCATTTTCAAATTAAAAGAAGGGCATGACCTATAGAAAAGTCTATCCAAAGAAAAGAAATGACATATTTCTTGAAAAGATATCTCTGGCTGCTATTTCCATGGGCCCTTCACTCTAAAATAATGTTATAACTAATATGTACACAGTAAAAAGGATTTCTGTGAGATCAGGTTTATTAGCATGATCTTTGCAAAATGTCAGAGAAGCTTATCAAAGACCGCAGCAGTCTGTAAGCTCACAGCAGCCTGCATTTTAGATCTAGAAGCTGGGAGTATGCCTGCATTCTGCACATGCCTATGTTTGTCTTTCAACCTGCTACAAACTTTCTTGGCCTTAGAGATGAGGAAGTTTAACTTGGATAATTTCTAAGATATCTTTCAGTTCTAATATTTTATGACCATGAAATTGGTGAATTAGAAACTGATTAAAATCTAAGATGCTATGAAATAACCCTGCTTGTCTGTCTTGTGAATAAAATGAATCCGTTTCGCTGGCATTCCTGACAATCAAAGATGTGCTACATTTTATTGTCTATCCAGGGAAGATCACTGAGCCAGGGAAGTCACATAATGCCAACTAGTGAACACTTTCATTATTTGCATTTTTTCCCAAAGATAGGTGTGATATTTGGTGGAATTTTTACCATAAAGGAGGCCTTGTTCCTGAGCTGTGGAACAAGGTGAGCATAGAAATTTTCTGCATGGCCAAACTGAGAACATTTAATTGTATATTGTCTTTGTCACTTTGATAGCTATATTGGCTTGCTTAAAAATTACCCTTCAACTTCTTCAGCAATTACATTGGTTTTATTTCTTTGCTGTTTATGAACAACTATTTTGAAGGATCTTTAGGTCAGAAACTCTGCATTTTATTACAGCTGAAATTAGGAGAAATGAGAACAGAATAGTTTAACCCACATCAAAGATGGAGGTCTTATACATGTCTTGAGGAAATCAGAAAATAGCCACACATTTACAGTTTTCTCTGAAGGTAGGGCATGTTTTAATTTAGGAAACTCTAGCATTTGTACTTTGTTTTATTTATTTTTGATTTTCCAGGCTTCCTGCACTGCACCTGCTCATATGTTGCAACTACACACAGACATGTCTCCACTGCCTCTACTCCACCATTACAGACATTGTCAGTCTGAGCGCTTAAAGGGCTCCACTCTCCATCTCCTCTGTGGAGGAGGCTCTATGGGCTCAAATTTGAAAAAGCTTTAGAAAAATTTACCTAGCCTTTCTTCCCAACCCTCCCTCCCGGGTATGCATTTTAAACTTTACTGCATGGTTTAGATGATCTTTGTATACTAGTATGTGCTATCAGTTGTCAAAATGTAAAGATGTTTTCCATCATGTAGATCATTATACATTTATATTTATAACTGTGATGGTCTCAAACTTCCAGAGCCTAGGGACCTCCTAGAAATCACATAAAGTTTGAGTCCAAATGCTCTTAGAATTACCCAGCTGTGATTGGCAGTAGAAATGTTTCCAACACAAACCTATAGGAATGACTTAATTCTGACATCCTTCCTGGAATGCCAGCAGTCTCCTCCACTCCCTGTCACCCCTCTCTTCCTTTGTGTCAGACTATTCTATGCTTAAAATTCCTGAGCCTACCATGCATGTGCTGTCTTTGTACATGCGTGCATCTCTCCTGAGGAAAGATTTCATCCTCGTGGCAAAACTGAAGAAAGCATGTCAGAATGCTGTCGGAGAGAGAACCTTCTTTTCTACAACTGTTTTTGGATACCAGCCAAAAATTTCCCTCTCTCGCTTTTCCTCTTGACACCATCTCCCTGTGGAATTGAAGGATATTTTAGCAACTGGCAGGACTTAACCATACCCTTCACTGCTGTCTGGGCGGTGCTGCATTCAGAGCACTATTGTGTCTCCTTGTTGATATTAAATGAGTATGCCATTTTAAGACAACGCAGGGCAACTTTTCTTTTGAGGCTATCTGGGAGATTTTTTATTTTATTTTATAAAGGGTTTTATATAAGACATCAAATAGTTATGAGGAACGTGGCTGAGCTTTTTATATCACGAGAAAGGTTAAGAGCAGAAATTTTTATAGACACTGTAAGAACTTTCAAGGGACTAAAAAGCTCAGTGGAATCTGAAGACAGAGTTCACCTTCAGGAAGAGGTTTCAAGTTCACCCAAGGAAGGAATCAGTACAAGGGTTGGAAACCAGGCACAGTCTGGTCCCTGGTGTCTGATGAGCACTCCTACCCTCCCCTCCCCCCCAAATCTACTTTGCAGCTAATTGAAAGAGGATTGTTTCCTGTGGAGCAAAATTTGTGGCAACATACATCCAGAGGCTAGTGTTGGGAATGATCAAACTGGACAGATTTGCTGGAAGCAATACTCATCATATTTTGGCTTTTTCAGGGCCCTAAGAAGAAGGATTCTGTAGCGTTATAGGTATAGAGAGGTTTTTTTGAAAAAGGCATTTCCCAGGTTCAGATAAGTTTTACACTAGTGTGGGCAGCATCCTCCCAGGGTTTTCTTTGCACTGTGGGTTACATTTAAGAGATATGTACTGGCAGATGAAATTCCCTGAAACATGGAATACCTGTATGTAAAATGGAAAGTCTTGCCAGAGATAGTCTCAATTGAGAATGAAAGGAAAGTGTGAATGAAACCAAAGGAAATGGAAACAAAGAAGTGTAACATTAAACAAAAGGCAGAGATGATTTACATCAAACAAATGTGGTTAGGCTGATCACTGTCTTCAATATGCATATATTCTTAGAACATGAACCAAATGTGGTAATATAACCTGGCTTCAGCATTCCATTTGCAGCAAGAGTTCAACCATAAGGATGGTTAGTCTCAGACTTTGGGTAAACGAATAGTCTAATTTTGTCCAAAACCTACAAAAAGGATGAGTTAAAATTCCAAGAAGAAATTATTTCTTATTCTGTCAATCAGAATTCTTATTCAAGAAGAGAATCTAATTAATTTATAGAAAACAGTTCAATAATTGAGCTCCTATAGATATGTCCTTATAGTGCTTACACACAATTTGTTACTGTATGTAGTGTGGGAATAAATTTAGAATTTTAGCTGGTAATCATTTAATTACTTACTCTTTATTAATTAAGTTAGTTATTTACTTTACATCCCAATCACAGCTTCCTCATCATCCTCCAAGTCCCTTTGTCTTCTCTTTCCTCCCTCCACATCTATCTCTCATCCCTTTTACCCTCAGAAAAGTGGAGATCTCCTATGGATATCAACTAGTCTTTCATATCAAGTTGCAGTAAGACTAGGCACATCTCTTATTGAAGCTAGATAAGACAGCCCAGTTAAGGGAAAGAGATCCTATGGTAGGCAACAGAAGAGTCAGAGACAGCTTTTACTCTAGCTGTTAGAAGTGCCACATGAAGACCAAGGATGCACAAATGTTACATATATACAGAGGTTCTAGATCTGTCTCAGGCTTGCTCAGTCTCTATGAGCACTGGTGGGCCAAAGATAGTTAACTCTATAGGTTTTCTTGTGGTGGCCTTGATCCCTCTTGGTCTTTCTCCTTACTCTTCCACAGGATTCCCAGAGTTCCTCTTAATGTTTGGCTATGGGTCTCTGCATCTGTTTCCATCAGTTGCTGGGTAGAGTCTATCTGGTAGGAGTTTTGCTAGGCTCTTGCCTGCAAGTATAGCAGAATATCATTAATAGTGTCTGGATGGCCTCCCTCTCATCACTTCAGTCTCAAGCTAGACCAGTCATTGGTTAGCCATTCCCTTAATTTCTGCTCAATATTTTGCCCCTGCCCATCTTGTAGGGAGAGGAAACTGTAGGTTGAAGATTTTGTGACTGGGTTCATGTCTCAATTCCTTTATTGGAAGCCTTACCTGTTTGCAGGGAATGTCTGTTTCAGGCTGCATATTTCCCATTGCTAGGAGTCTTAGAGTCACAGTCATAGATTCCTGGTAGTTTCTATTCTCCTAGGTTTGTAAAGAATTGTATTGGAATTTTGGTGTGGATTGCATGAAATCCATAGATTGTTATTGGTAAGATGGGCATTTTCACTATATTAAATCTATTGATTCATAAACATTGGAGGTCTTTTCATCTTCTGATATCTTCTTCATTTTTTTTTTCTTTAAAGATTTGAAGTTCTGGTCACATAGGTCTTTCACTTGCTTGGTTAGACTCACACAGAGATGTTTTATATTAATTATGGCTATCATGAAGGGTATTTGTCATAGTGTGAACATGCTTGGCCCATAGGGAGGTGAAGTGGAAGTTTCTGGGTATGTCATGTGGTACAGACTTATGTGATGTTTTGCTGAAGCAAGATCCATGGGAAGACACATGATGTTTGAAGAGAGTACAAATAGGACTCAACAGACAGTGACTACATGCTTGCTTGCATAGTGAGTCTTGCAATGCTTTGTCACTCTTGGGGCTTCACTGATCTTCATGTCATTGAGAAAGATAGGGCAGAGAATTTCTCCTGATGTCCTGATTAGTTTTGGTCACTCCAGCTGACTACAGCCTGAAGCCTGACTGTTTCTGGTGGATTGTGCCACCACTCCTGATTCCTTTTTGCTATCCTGGCACTACTGAACAGGACTGCTGGTACTTTGACAAATGAAGATTATAATCACCCCCAGAGAACTACTTCTACACTAGTCCACATACCCTTGCCCTATTTACCATCTCTTCTCCCCTATTTTTGGACAGTGAGCTAGAAAGGAGGTCAAAGTATTTTAGAACCCTAATTAAAAGTAGGTTTTCAAAAATTTAAGCCTACAGAGATTGGCACTGTGTATTAGTCAGGGTTCTCTAGAGTCACAAAACTTATGGTAGTCTCTATATAGTAAAGAAATTTATAAATGACTTATAGTCTGTAGTCCAACTCCCAACAATAGTCAGCAGCAGCTGTGAATGGAAGTCCAAGGATCCAGCAGTTGCTCAGTCCCACAAGGCAAACAGTTGAAGAAGAGAGAGCCTTCCTTCTTCCAATGTCCTTATATAGGTCTCCAGCAAATGGTATGGCACAGATTAAAGGTGTGTGCCACCACACCTTTAATCCCAGGTGACCCTGAACTCAGAGATCTTCCTGTCTTAATCTTCCAGGATTCATAGCCACTATGCCTCAAGATCTCCATGCCAAGATTCAGGTCAGAAACTTGTATCTCTCAGCCTCCAGATTACGGCCACAGGTGAGCCTTCCAATTCTGGATATAGTCAAGCTGACAACCAGGAATAACCACTACACACTGTTAGGAGATGTAGCTCTTTTGAAGGAAGTATGCCATTGGGGTAGGGGCTTTGGAAGTCTCCTCTTATGCTCATGCTCCATTGATTGTGAAAGAGAGCTTTCCCCTGGCTGCCTGAGGACACTAGTCTCTGCTGGACACAGTCAGAAAAGATGTAGAAGTCTCAGCTCTTTCTGCAGCACCATGGCTGCCTAGCTGCTGCCATGCTTCCACCCATGATTATAATGTACTGAACCTCTTACACTATTAGCTAACCCCAATTAAATGTTTTCCCTTATTCCTTGGTGTCTCTTCTAGCAACAGAAACCATAACTAAGACAGTGTTATTTCCCCAATTTTTTTCTTAGCCCATTTATCCCTCATATATAGAAAGGATATTGATTTTTTTCTTAGTTAATTATGTCTCCAGCTACTTTGCTGAAGGTGTTTATCAGTTGTAGAAGTTCTCTAGTAAAATTTTTGGGGTCACTTATATATATATATTAGCATATCATCTGCAAATAACAATACTTGGACTGTTTTCTTTCAAATTTGTATCACCTTGGTCACCTTTAGTTTTCTTACTGCTCTAGCTAAAATTTCAAATACTTTATTTAATAGGTATAAAGAGAGTGGGCTGCTTTATATTGTTCTTAATTTTAGTGGAACTGTTTTAAGTTTCTCTTCATTTACTTTGTTGTTGGCTATTGGCTTGTATATTACCTTCATTGTGCCTACATACCTGACCATTTATATACCTGACTACTCCAAGACTTTGACCATAAAGTCATGTTGGATTTTGTCAAAGGCTTTTTTCATCATGTAATGGGATGACCATGTGGCCGTTCTTTTTCTTTCAGTTTGTTTATATGCTAGATTATATTGATAAATTTTCATATGCCAAAACTTCCTTGCATCTCTGGGATAAAGCCTACTTGTTCACTGTGGTTGATGTTTTTGAGATGTTCTTGGAATTGGTTTATGAATGCTTTATTGAATATTTTGTAGTGATGTTCATAAAGGAAATTGGTCTGAAATTCTCATTCTTTGTTGAGTCTTTTTGTGGCTTAGGTATTAGGATAACTGCAACCTCATAAAATGAATTTGGCAGTGTTTCCCCTGTTACTGTTATGTTGATTTGAGGAGTATTGATGTTAACTCTTTTTGAAAATGTGATACAATTCTGCACTAAAACCATCTGGTTCTGAGCTTTTATTGATTTGGAGACTTTTAGTGATTGCTTCTATTTTCTTAGTGGGTATAGGTCTATTTAGATTGTTTAACACATCTTGATTTAACTTTGGCAAGTGGTATCTATGTAGAAAATCATTTGTTTTATTTAGATATTCCAATTTTTTTGAATATAGGTGTTTTAAGTAAGACCTAAAAATTCTTTGAATTTTTTACAGTGTCTGTTGTTAAGTCTTTCTTTTCACTTCTGATTTTGTTAATTTGGATATTCTCTCTGTCTTTTAGTTAATTTGGCTATGAATTGGTCTATCTTGCTGATTTTCTCAAAAAGCCTGCTTTTGATTTCCTTGATTTTTGTATTGTTCGCTTTGATTCTAACTTTTTTTTTATTTCAACACTGACTTTGATAATTTCCTATTATCTACTCCTCTTGGGTGTGTTTGATTTTTCATTTTTAATTCTAGAGCTTTAATCTATGCTTTTAAGTTGCTAGTATGAGATCTCTCCAGTTTCTTTATGAAAAAACTTAGTGCTATGAATTTTCCTCTTAGTGCTACTTTTATGTGTCCCAAAAGAGGGTGGATATACAAAAATGGTGTTACAGTTGGTGATGAGCCTCTCCTGTTCTGGAATGACAATACGGGTTCCTAGCTGATGAGCCATCTCTCCATTCCTAAATACATATGTTTAACAGACATGCATTTTTATCATTATAAATATAGATTACTTTGTAGTCCAGTTTTTACATTTAGAGATACATAAATACTTGATAACTTAGGCATTTTTCCAAAGAATCATATACTGAAAACATATCAGTATATACTCTGGAGTGTTTGCTTGTATATTTTGGTTTCCTCTCATTAGTACATAGCATAGACATTTTAATTGTTCTTTCAGCACATATAATTCTATAATAGTAAAATCCCTGTCCCGCAGATGGCTGCCATGCATAGAACAACCAGAACTCAGTTTTATTTTATAAGATTGAACATTACTGTGATGATTTTGCAAAGCATCATCTCAGAGAAAGAGTAACTTATAAAGTCCTCTTCTTCAAAATTGATACAATAATTATAAATATCAAGCAAAGCATTCAGTCTAACTCTTTGTTGTTCTCTTACAAGCCATCTCCCAAATTAATTGTCTACATTTCTTTTGTTTGTATAAATAAGTTTGAAATATGTAAGCTGTTCTGAAAACCATAGTATAGTGTAAAAACATCAAATAAACAATCTTACTTATACAGAGACTGAGAAGCATGATTTCAAGACCATTATGTAGTATAAAGCAAGACATTGTCCCATACAAACATATGGATTGTACAGTAATGGACTTATTTCTCCAATTACCAAATTATAGAGACTACTGGATGACAGCCAACAAATTTCGAATTCCTCATATTTTCTAATTTCAATCAATTAGGATATGTTGGTAATATTAATTTTCATATTAAGAGATATTAAGGAAAAGGAATTGTTACTTCCTGTTGTTTTTGTTGTTAGAGGTGGAATTATATTTGTGTGGGTTGTTGAAAGATTACTTTCTTGCTTCTTCTGGGGTGTAGTTTTGCTCCTTATGTTGATGTTTTCCATCTGCTATCCCTTGTAGGGCTGGATTTGGGGAAAGATATTGTGTAAATTTTGTTTTGTCATGGAATATCTTGTTTTCTCCATCTGTGGTGATAGTTTCAGTGGGTATTATAGCCTGGACTGGTATTTGTGTTCTCTTAGGGTCTGCATGATATCTGCCCAGGATCTTCTAGCTTTCATTGTCTCTGGCCAGAAGTCTGGTGTAATTCTGATAGGACTGCCTTTATATGTTACTTGAATATTTTTCCCTTACTGCTTTTAAAATTCTTTCTTTGTTTAGTGCATTTCATGTTTTGATTATTATGCAATGGGAAGAATTTCTTTTCTGCTCTAGTCTATTTGGAGTTCTGTAGGCTTCTTGTATGTTCATGGGTATCTCTTTCTTTAGGTTAGGGAAGTTTACTTCTATGATTTTGCTGAAGATATTTACTGGCTCTTTAAGTTGAGAGTCTTCACTCTTTTCTATACCTATTATCCTTAGGTTTGGTCTTCTCATTGTTTCCTGGATTTCCTAGATGTTTTGGATTAGAAGCTTTTTGTTTTTGGCATTTTCTTTGACTGTTGTGTCAATGCTTTCTATGGTGTCTTCTGCCCCTGAGATTTTCTCTTCTATCTCTTATATTCTGTTGGTGATGCTTGCATCTATGACTCCTGATCTCTTTCCTTGGTTCTTATCCATACCTAATGTCTGTGCCACCCTCCATGCAGAACCATTGTTCATTGAAACAGTTGGTGAATGAATTCATGGATAGACAATCTTAATACACACACTATTTCTTAAATGAATGTATTATTACAATGAATTCCAGTGCCTAAAATTTGTTCTTATTTTGGGTTTATATCAAAGTAAAAGCCAGGATTTTAAGCTCTACTAACAGGAAAACAAAGAAAGAAACAAACAAAATGTCTATATCTATTTCTTTCATTAAAAAAAAACTAACAGTGTTATATTATTTGAAAATATCATAGTTAATGTTTGGAGTTATTTAAAATTTATATTGAGAAAAAAGTATGTATTTCAGTATTGCTGTAGACAAGCATCTACATAAGACTATTCAATTGATTGTTGTTTTATATCAAACAACTTTTATAATACTCATTTTTACTGTTACAATATTTTATAAATTTTAAAGAATATAATAAAAGAAAAAACCCTGAAAGGTATGGCAGGTATTGAAGGGGGGTCCTCTGGGAGGAGTTGGCGTACAAAAGGGAAAGAAGAATGTGATGTAATTCTGTTTACATAAAATGTTTTTAAATGTTAATAATTTCAGATAAATTAAAATTATTTATCTTTTCTCATCCTAATGGAATAAAACTTGATTAATCAGTTAAAAAAGAAGTTTGAACATTACTATTCACTTTATTGAAATCCTGCCTGGCCAGTGTCTAGTAGTGCTCTTCCCCTCTTGTTCCTTTTTATTTTTTGATGAAATATCTGTACAGGTTTTATTTCATTTTTAACATTTTGCTAACATATTTGTATAATTCTATTGTTTATTTCCTTAATTTGGCTCATGCTATTTTGGCTCATGATATTTTAAAACTCAGAAGTATCTCACAAAATGATTTTTCCCCTCAACTCTTACACTCACAACTTTCATAAACTTAGAAAAAAGTCTTTCTTATCTCGAAGGTTCACTGACTTTCTCTAGACATCTCCTTTATTATTAAGAATGAAGGATTAATCTTTTATTATATGTAAAGCTTTTCACCTCACTTTTCACTTTTTGTTTGTTTGTTTGTTTTTGTTTTTGTGTTTTTCGAGACAAGATTTCTCTGTGTAGCCCTGGCTGTCCTGGAACTCATTCTGTAGACCAGTCTGGCCCCGAACTCAGAAATCTGCCTGCCTCTGCCTCCCAAGTGCTGGGATTAAAGGCATGTGCCACCACTGCCCAGCTTTCACCTCACTTTCTTAAAGACATTTGTCCAAATAATTTAGTCTTACTGCAATTAATTTATAATGTTAGTTTAACAAACTTTTTTTCAGTTGTTGCCACCTTTGTCTCTTACACAGTTTTGTTTTTATTCTCTTTCTCTTTTAATTTGTTTTTCTTTTCTTTCTTTCTTTCTTTCTTTCTTTCTTTTTTTGTTTGTTTTTCTGAAAGAAGCATCTGTAAAGCAGACTATCAGACTAGTTTCCAATGACAGGTACTGCTCTGCTGTTGCCATTAGTTCTGCTCTGCTAGCTCTATCAAGAGTCAGGAACCCATCTGCATCCTTCAGTTTGGCCTTAGCACAGACACTCAACTACTGCTTCATCTCTCTTAGAGACATTTCTTCCTCTAAGGCTCATGTTATTTCTAACTAACTCTTCTCTCATTGCTCATTGCAGATATCGAATCTATACAAGGAACTCTATAAAGAATTAAATTGGTTCCAAGATGTCTCACCCTTTTTATTAAAAATGTTACTCCTTAATGTGTGTTTGTGTGTGTATGAGGACATGGGGAAGAGTGTATACTGCCATGGTTGTACCCTCTAATGTCAGAGGACAGTCTGAGGTCCAATCTATTTTTGTTCTGTAGGCTTCTTGTATGGGTATCTCTTTCTTTAGAGAAGTTTTCTTCTACAATTTTGTTGATATTTACTGGACGTTTAACGTAGGAATCTTTACCTATTATCCTTAGGCTTGGTCTTTGCATTGTGCCCTGGATTTCCTGGATGTTTTGGGTTTGGAGCTTTTTGTATTTTGCGTTTTCTTTGACTGCTGTATCAATGTTTTCTATGATATCTTTTGCACCTGAGATTCTCTCTTCTATCTCCTGTATTCTGTTGGTGATGCTTGCATCCATGACTTCTGATCTCTTTCCTAGATTTCCTATATCCAGAGTGGTCTCCTTTTGTGATTTCTTCATTGTTTCTATTTCCAGTTTTAGATCCTGGATGGTTTTGTTCAATTCCTTCACCTG
>JADRCD010189631.1:9111-37607 GCA_019843815.1 Montemys delectorum
GAGGAGGAGGAGGAGGAGGAGGAGGAGGAGGAGGAGGAGGAGGAGAAGAAGAAGAAGAGGAGTAGGAAGAGGAGAAGAGGAGGAAGAGGAAGAAGAAGAAAACTGACTCCTCATCACATACATGGACATACTCACAAGGACACACTACACATACACCAGACACATGGACACACATACACATTCACACACTTATACACACACACATCAAAATTTAAATTTAAAGAAGATTTTTAATTGTTGTGGAGCATGTAAGAAAGCTAAAGTTTCTTTAAAAATACCTATATCAAAATTAAAAACAACCTACTAGAAACAAGTGGGCTGATGAGTCATGATTCTCTGAAGAAGTAACCTTTCCTGGTTCTTCTGCCCCAAACCCACTGCAGGTAAGTTGAGTCCCAGAGAGGCTCTTCTGTGTGCAGGGATGACAAGTGCTGCATGCATGTCAGAGAATCAGCCCCAGATGTACACGTACAGAGAGGCTAGGAAAGGCACAGGCTGAGTCTCACAGTGCCAGGGAAGCCCAAGCCCCTGAGAGTGCTGGAGGGATCCCCCTCACCAGATCTTCAGTAAGAAGTGCTTTGCACTTTAAATAAAATATTAAGAGCAGTGGCTTTAGCCAGGCAGTAGTGATGCACGTCTTTAATCCCAGCACTCAGGAGGCAGAGAAAGGCAAACTCTTTGAATTTGAGGCCAGCCTGGTCTACAGAGTGCGTTCTAGGACAGCCAGGACTACACAGAGAAACCCTGTCTCGAAACAACAGCAACAACAATAAAGAAAGTAATATCTTCAAGCTCGAGTTCAAAGACTTGGTCCCATCTCCTGGGAGAGTGACCTAGCCTCTATCTCAGACAAACTACCAAGCATGCCAGCCCCAGTTTTCCTCTCTGTAAAATGGGTCCTTATTAAGTGAGATAGCACATGTAAAACTCCTGAGGTTAATCCCACAGAAACAAGGAGAAAGACCACTGACTCAAATCATGGCTAAATTAACTAAAGCAAACAATTAATTAAAGAAGCTTTGTGTACATGGCCTGGCTCTCCCTAAAGGTGGGGCTCGAGAGATCTGCACTGGACATGGGTAAGATATGGCTTTTTATAGCTCGGGGGAGAGGCTTCCAAATTGGGGATTGGTAGGCAAACAGGTGGAGTGACAGAGGCAGGCCATAAGCTTAACGAGTTGGTTATAAGAACATCCTTTAAAACAAAGGCCTGGCTGCAAGGTGTTCTTTGTAACAAGCCATAACAAGGTAGCCACACCAACAAGTGTCATAACCAGGTAGTGAGACTAAAAGGTGGCCACAGTAACTTTTGAAAGAAAGACATGATTGCCATTTCCTGGAACAGGCAGTCCAGAACCATTTCTTGTTAAGGTTACAGGTGGGGCATAGCCCAATCCTTGAGAAACAAGATTTAATCATAAATGGGAATGAATCTAGTTTGTCTTTACTGTAAGATGGCTTTCAAGCCCAAGATGGAAGCAGGCTGGTTTATCATAACAGGGAACAAGGAGTCTGGCTCTGATTCCTGAATGTTCTCTCTAGCCTACCACACTGCCTCTGCCAGGGGACAAGGCCACTTTCTCCAAAGGTAACAATTGCCAGGACACTCAAAGAGAGAGAGACCTAAAGGGCAGAAAAGGAAAAGGCCTGGCTGGTGGGGGTGGGGCTGGCTGTCCCTCCCAACAGCTTGGAACAGGCACTCAGTTGTTGCTCTTGAAAAGTTAAAGCTCCCCAGATGTAAAAACACAAGAATAAAATTACTTTCCCCATCCGAATTAATGATCTACTTGGTTATCCCCTGAGAGGAAGATGAGGGATTTAGTTTTTTTGTTTTGTTTCCCAGCAAAGAAATTTTTTAAAACCATCAAAGGGTCATGTGTCTTAAAAGCACGAGCTCTGACCACCTCAGGCTCCAGGGAGCAAGGCTTTCTGGGCAGGGAGGGGAGAGCCTGGCCACACTTTAACTCCCCAGAGTCCAGGAAACCACACCCAGGGAACCCTAGGTCCATTGGGCCCCAGAAATATGAGCTGTCATCTCATCAGCTGTTGAGACTATATTACTGTTCAGTCTGTCATGTGTCTCCCTGCCACCTGGCCATGATTTACTGTACGTTAACTTTACCCCCAGAGGTCCCACTCCTACCAACACCAGTGTTCAAATGCCACCTCTCCTGGGTTAGTGTACCCAGGACACTATGAACATCATGGAAATACAGAACACAGATAGAGAGGTTCTTCCCTTATAGTATAGACTGAACTAAAAGTAGACTGGGTAGAGGCCAGAGAGATGGCCACCACGCCACAGGATCAAAATTCAGTCTCCACAACCACAAGGTAGAAGAGAAGGGATTCCCACATGCTCGCTGATCCCCACACACGCACACAGAGGCACACATGCACACACAAGCATACATAATATAAATACTTCTGTAAAAAACGAACACATGCTGTGAGTTCAAGGCCAGCCTGGTCTATAGAGCAAGTTCCCGGCCAACCAGGGCTACATAGTGAGACATAAAAAAAAAAAAAAAAAAGAAAAGAAAAGAAAGAAAAGAAAAGAAAGCAGAAAGCCAAGCCAGGCAGTGGTGACAGTGACACACGCCTTTAATCCCAGCACTTGGGAGGCAGAGGCAGGCAGATTTCTGAGTTCGAGGCCAGCCTGCTCTACAGAGTGAGTTCCAGGACAGCGAGGACTACACAGAGAAACCCTGTCTCTGAAAAAACAAAAAAACCCAAAAAACAGAGTGTGTGGGGGGGAGCAGAAAGCCCTCCACAGAAAAACACTCGTGTATTTACATATGCAAATCTCTGAAAGAATATGCAAGAAACCATTGTGAGAGGAGCTGTGGTGACCCCTGGGGACATCAAGTAACTGTGAAAATGACTAAGAGAACAACTCTTCTCTCTCAGTCTTCTACACCTAGCCTTTGAATTCTGAGCCACCCGCTGCCCACACCTTGTGCTGCCTGGAGCTGCTCTGACCGCTCAGGTCTCTGTCTCTGTACATCCTCACAGAATGTCCCCACAGCTTTCTGTTCCTCGCCCTCTTCATCTAAAATGGTAGTTCTCAACCTTCCTAAAGCTGCGACCCTTTGATACAGTTCCTCATGCCGTGGTGACTCCCAACCATAGTTATTTTTGTGGCTTACTCATAACTAATTTTGAGACTGATATGAATAGTAATGTAAATATCTGATACGTGACCCCCAAGAGGGAGCAACCCCAGGTTGAGAACCACTGATCTAAAGCTTCCCTTCCACACCACATGCCCTGACCTCGTCCATCCACAGCATTTTTTAATCAGACTGCTAAGTCAGACAAGCCCTCCAAATTAGCATGCAGGGCCCAAGGACACTTGCAAAGATGTCATGATTTTCCACTTTGGAAAGTGAGAGGTCAACACCGCTCAGGAAGATAAGGGATCCACTCTGTCTGCAGAGAGAACCAGCAGCTTGAGGACTCTGGTTTTAATAAATGGCAGATAGCTATCATTTATTATAATATAAGAGTAACACATGGTCCTAGCCAAGAGAAAAGGAAATAATGTGTCTGTCTAAAGATGTGAGCATAGCTGGGTGGCAGAGGCAACACATGCCTTTAATCCCAACACTTGGGAGGCAGAGGCAGTCAGATCTCTGAGTTCAAAGCCAGCCTGGTCTATAGGGTGAGTTCCAGGACAGCGAGGGGTACACAGAGAGACCTTGTCTGGGGGGATGGTGGGCGGGGTTGGGGGAGAAATGTAAGCATGAAGATTTGCATCAGTTGTTTTTAATAACTCCAAATCAGAAGCGGGGTGGGAAGGGCTAACTATTGATACAAGTAGCCACATTGATGACTTCACTTTTACTTTCTTAATTAAAAAATGGGCCGGGCAGTGGTGGCGCACCCTTTAATCCCAGCACTTGGGAGGCAGAAGCAGGTAGATTTCTAAGTTCGAGGCCAGCCTGGTCTACAGAGTGAGTTCCAGGACAGCCAGGGCTATACAGAGAAACCCTGTCTTGAAAAAAAAAAATGTTGGAGGCCGGGCGATGGTGGCACACGTCTTTAATCCCAGCACTTGGGAGGCAGAGGCAGGTGGATTTCTGAGTTCGAGGCCAGCCTGGTCTATAGGCATAATTCCCTGTAGCTGTCTTCAGATGCACCAGAAGAGGGTATCAGATGTCATTACAGGTGGTTGTGAGCCACCATGTAGTTGCTGGGATCAGAACTCAGAACCTTCGGAAGAGCAGTCTTACCCGCTGAGCCATCTCGCCAGCCCCCATGACTACTCTTCCAAAGGTCCTGAGTTCAAATCCACAACCACCTATAATGAGATCTGATGTCCTCTTCTGGTGTGTCTGAAGACAGCTACAGTGTACTTATTTTTGGTTTTTTTGGTTTTGTTTTTTTTGAGACAGAGTTTCTCTGCATAGCTCTGGCTGTCCTGGAACTCACTCTGTAGACCAACCAGGCTGGCCTTGAACTCAGAAATCCACCTGCCTCTGCCTCCCAAGTGCTGGGATTAAAGGCTTGTGCCACCACCACCCAGCTACAGTGTACTTATTTATAATAACAAATAAATCTTTGGGCTGGAGCAAGCAGGGCTGACCAGAGCAAGCAAGGCACCAGAGTGAGTGGGGTTGACCAGAGCGAGCAGAGGTCCTAAATTCAGTTCCCAACAACCACATGAAGGCTCACAACCATCTGTACAGCTACAGTGTACTCATATACATAAAATAATTTTTTTTGTTTTTTTGAGACAAGGTTTCTCTGTATAGCCTTGGCTGTCCTGGAACTCACTCTGTAGACCAGCCTGGCCTTGAACTCAGAAATCTGCCTGCCTCTGCCTCCCAAGTGCTGGGACTAAAGGTGTGCGCCACCACCACCCGGCTAAAATAATTTTTTTTTAATTAAAAAATGTTTTTAGATTTTATTTTTATTTTAGGTATATGGATTTTAAAATTATTATAGGTTTAAGTGTTTGCCTACATGTATGCATGTGCACCATGTGTAAGCCTGGGGCCTGAAGATGTCAGAGGAGGGGATTTGATGATCCCCTGGAACTGGAGTTATGGACGGCAGTAAGCCACCATGCTGGTGCTGGGAATCAAACCTGGGACCTCTGAAAAAATAAGTACTTTTTTTTTTTTTTTTTTTTTTTTGCCCGTGAAAGCACTGTACTTTGTGAAATTCATTGTCATTCAATAAATTCCAACACTGGGAAAACACATGAGCACGTTCATCTGTTTCTGACATAGTATGCTTATGACAGGAGTCATCTGTATGCCTCAAGAAGCACGTCTCGGAGGTGACAGGAAAGGGACATGAGGCAGAGATGAAGGGAAGCCCATGGAAGCAGAGGCACAGGTGGCTCTGTGGTCTGGGTCAGAGAGAGGGGAACAAAGAGACAGTGCACATTTATACACACAGACTGAAACCCGACTCTATACGGAACTGGGCGTGCAAACTGGCCTGTTTTACTGAACACCAGCTAGTATACGCTAGCTAGGGCATTAGAAGGATCCAGACCTCTGGATACATTGTTTTTGTTTGTTTTGTCTTTTTTAGTTTTTATTGCTACTTAACCTTTTCTAGTTTTTGGTAGGAACAGAACTTAGGGGTTCTACATGTATAGGAAAGTACTTTTCTACATACTGAAAAAAAGAAGAGGCCCAGATTATTAGGAGAGCACACAGCAGAAACAAGTTACAGGGTAAGATCGGAGCTTTAAAGAGTCTAGTAGAGGGAGCAGACAATCTTGTGAAAGGTGGACCAACCTTACAGGAGATAGACCTGGCCTCATTCTGAAAGGAGCGCTTTCTGCGCCCTTGGGGACACCTATGGCCCTCCAGCAAGCAAAGGGGTTGCAGCTCCCTGCAGCGCCACACCACTCTCTTCAGGCTGGACCAAAGCTAAAGCTGGCACAGGCCCAAACCCACCTTATCATGTTTTCCCAAGCTCTTCCACATCCAGCATCTGCAGTTGAGCATGCGTAGTCAGAACAAGTACTCTTAACTGGCATTCGGCCATCTCTCTAACCCCTGTATGAGTGTTCTGCCTGCATGTATGTCTGTGCACATGCATGCAGTGCCCGCGGAGGCCAGAAGAGGATGTTCACAGTTCTCAGCCACCGTGAGTGTTGGGAACCAAACTCTGGTCCTCTGGAGAAGTGGCCAATGCTCTTGATCACTGAGCCATCTCTCCCCTATTTTTCCTTTTTTTGATCTCTGTATGGGTGGGTGCACATGTGGCACAGTGGACCTGTGGGTCCCAAGGATAAAATTCAGTTTGTCACGCTTACATGGTGAGAATTTTTACGACTGAACCATTAGTAATTTAAAAAATTCAAAACTACAAAAAAAAAAAAAAGCCAGGAAAAAAGGGGGACCCTATCTATGTTTTCACGTATATAAACCTTCATAGTAGGAAAGTGAACACAGCAGCTAAGAGCATTTGCTGAGGGGACCCTTGTAACCCCAGCACCTTCGAGCCTGAGACGCAATCTCAAGCTCAAGGCCAGCCTGAGCTACACAGCAAGATTCTGTCTCAAAAACAAAAACAAACAAACAAACAAACAAAAAACGGGCTGGAGAGAAATCTCAATGGGTTGAGGTGCTTGCCACACAAGCAAGAGGACCAGTGCTTGCTCGCCAGTGCCTACCTAAAAGCCAGGCATGGTGGCCCGTGCTTGTCATTCTAGCACTGGGGAGGCAGAGTCAGGAGGATCCCAGGGGCTCACTGGCTAGCCAGCCTAGCTTTTTGGTGAGTTCCAGACCAGTGAAAGATCCTGTCTCAAAGAACAACAACAACAAAAAAACCCAAGATGGAAGATACCCTAGGAATAATAACCAAGGTGGACCTCTGGCCTTCAAGTGTTCACGTGCACCTGAACACAAATGACTTTAAAAAAAATAAAAGGCTATTACTAATTTTTTTATTTCTCTCTTAAATTTATAGGATTAAAATCCTAAATTTATGACATAGCCACTTATCTAACCCCTAAGGAAGCCTGGGTAGACAATGTCACTAACTCCATTTCATAGGCAAAGAAACTGAGCAGTGGGAGGCAATAGGGGTTTTTTTGTTTGTTTTTGTTTTTTATTTTATTTTATTCCTTTTTTTCAGAGGGGAAACTGGGAAAGGAGATAGCATATGACATCTAAATAAAGAAAATATCTAATTAAAAAAAAAGAGCTGGGCAGTGGTGGCACACGCCTTTAATCCCAGGACTTGGGAGGCAGAGGCAGGCAGATTTCTGAGTTCAAGCCTGGTCTACAGAGTGAGTTCCAGGACAGCCAGGGCTACCCAGAAAAACGCTGTCTCAAAAAACGAAAGAAAGAAAGAAAGAAAGAAAGAAAGAAAGAAAGAAAGAAAGAAAGAAAGAAAGAAAGAAAGAAAGAAAGAAACTGAGCAGTGTCCCAGGTCATCCATGGCTCCCAAACAGCAGGGCAGGAACTCAAACCCAAGAGTCCAAGCCAGCATCCATGTAGTCTGAAGGCTCCCAGGTCCCACTATACCAGTGAGCCTTCCCGCAGGATACAGGATGGTTGCTGGGTATCAGGGAACCCTGACGGTGCCATTCAGGGGTCAGAAGCCCTCCAGCTCTCACTGCACTTTTTGCATTCATATCAACAGGGAAGTCCACAGACTTCCCTCAGGAGAACTAAGTGATACCTGGTGAGGTTACTTTATTCAGTCTTTTTTTTAATATGAGTACACTGTCACTGTCTTCAGACCCACCGGAAGAGGGCATCAGATCCTACTACAGATGGTCATGAGCCATCATGTGGTTGCTGGGAATTGAACTCAGGACATCTGGAAGAGCAGTCAGTGCTCTTAACAGCTGAGCCATCTCTCCAGCCCTACTTTATCCAGTCTTTAGCCACAATGCCAGAGTCTAGTGAGGACACAGTGTGGGAAGGAAGGCAAAGGAGAAACGACCCTTTCTCAACACAACTCAGCAGTGCATCCCAAAGCATATCTATGTGCTCTGCCATCATCTCAGGAACGCTTCCTGGAGACAATGCTTTCATGTGGGGTAAAATATAAAAGAGAAAGCATCATTTTAGCCATTTGAAGCATGCAGTCCAGCAGTGCTTAGCTACTATCTACTTCCAGACTATTTCACCAGCCCAAAAGGAACCCCTATGTTCCTTAAACGGTCCCTCCACATCACTACCAACCTCACCACCCCTTGCCCCACCACCCAGAGCAAACAGTTATATCCAATTTCTCTTCTGAACATTGATATAAATGGAATCACACCTGACCTGAGATTGGCTTCTCTTTAAAAAAA
Organism: Montemys delectorum; assembly: GCA_019843815.1. Classification (NCBI taxonomy): domain Eukaryota; kingdom Metazoa; phylum Chordata; class Mammalia; order Rodentia; family Muridae; genus Montemys; species Montemys delectorum. The sequence goes on from JADRCD010189631.1 coordinate 17,387, forward strand.
ATTAATTTATTTTTATGTGCATTGGTGTTTTGCCTGCATGTATGTCTGTGTCAGGGTATCAGATGTCCTGAAACTGGAGTTACAGACAGTTGTGGGTGCTGGGAATTGAACTCAGGACTCTGGAAGAGCAGCAGTACTCTTAACCACTAAGCCATCTCTCCAACCTGAGACTGGCTTCTCTTAGCTCAGAATGTTTTCAAGCTGCACCTGTATCTAGCATCTATTGGTTCATCCCTTGTATTGGCTTTAATTTTTGATTGAGGTAAATGTTCTATGACATAAATCCCAACATTTAAATGTTACTTTTATGAGACTTAGCACACTTGCGAAGTTGCACATCTACCTACCTACTTTAAACATTTAACCACAAAATAAACCTATGCCTCCTTCCTCTTGTTTCCCCAATCTCCTGCAATTACCCTATCTATTTTCTGTCTATATTAGCTATTTTGAAGATCTCACAAAATGGAACCATATACTGGGATCTTCTGTTTAATTTCTTTCACTAACTCAATGTTTTCAAGGTTTATTCACCCACACTGTATTTAAGGTTCGATAATAGATTCTGTTTTTTTTCCATGAGTGGGTAATATTTCATTGTACAGATATACCAAACTGTTTATTATCCACCCATGTAGTAGTTGTTTCTGGTTTGTGGTTACTGTGTAAAGTGCTATTACAGCATCCATGTACAAATTTTTTTTTGTTTGTTTTTTTTGAGACAGAGTTTCTGTGTACAGCCCTGGCTGTCCCGGAACTCACTCTGTAGACCAGGCTGGCCTCGAACTCAGAAATCCATCTGCCTCTGTCTCCCGAGTGCTGGGATTAAAGGTGTGCACCACCACTGCCCGGCACAAATTTTTGTTAAAACATTTGTTTTCAATTCTTTTGGGCAAATATGTAGGAATGAAATTGCTAGAGAAATTCTATGTATAATTTAAGAAATACCCACTCGCCAGGCAGTGGTGGTACATGCCTTTAATCCTAGCATTTGGGAGGCAGAGGCAGGTGGATTTCTGAGTTCGAGGCCAGCCTGGTCTACAGAGTGAGTTCCAGGACAGCCAGGGCTACACAGAGAAACCCTGTCTCCAAAACAAAACAAAAACAAAAACAAAAACCACTGGGCATAGTGGCAAATGCCTTTAATCCCAGCACTCAGGAGGTAGAGGCAGGTGGATCTCTGTGAGTTTGAAGCCAGTCTGGTATACATAGTAAGTTCCAGGACAGTGAGAGGTACATACATAATAGAAATATCCTGTCTTAAAAAAAAAAAACAAAAACAAAAATGAAACCCCAAATCTCTCTCAAGCAACATCATCTTACCTTCCCTCCAGAAATGTTCCAACCTTCCTCTGTACAGTATCCTTGCGAATTCTGTTCTGTTCTTAGTTATACCCATCCCAATGGCTATGAGGTGGTCATCTTCTTGTAAAAAGACACAATTCTTTCTCTGAAGTCTGGAGATAGAACTGAGGGCCTCGTGAGTGCTAAGTAAGTCTCTTACCACTGAGCTACACTCCCCTCCTGGAGTAGTATCTTACTGTGTTTTTATTTGCAGCTCCTAATGGCATTGTGCATCCTTTCATGGGCTATGTCTGCTCAAGGGCTGTTAGTGGGTCATGTCATCCCAGCACTCAGGACAGAGACAGGTGGACCTTTATGGGTACAAGATCAACTTAGTTGGGCTGGAGAGATGGCTCAGCGGTTAAGAGCCCTGACTGCTCTTCCAGAGATCCTGAGTTCGATTCCCAGAAACCACATGGTGGCTCGCAACCATTATCTTTTGTTGTTGAGTGACTAAATAATCTTAAATTTGAAAAACTTTAAACATAAAGATATTCATTGTAGTATTACATGCAAGAGTGGAACATTGGCATCAGGTCAATAATCACACATGATCCCTGTATTATGTAGTTTCTGTTTGTCCTGGGTTAGATCATATCTCAAGTTATTTGAGTCATTATAGTAAAATACCATTAACTATGTTGCCTATAGACCATAGAAGTTCTTGGTAGTTTTACAGGCTGTAAAATCCATGATCAAGGCACTAGCAGGTGCAGTGTCAGACCAGGCAGATGCAGTGTCAGACCAGGCAGGTGCAGTGTCAGACCAGGCAGGTGCAGTGTCAGACCAGGCAGGTGCAGTGTCACACCAGGCAGGTGCAGTGTCACACCAGGCAGGTGCAGACCAGGCAGGTGCAGAACAAGCAGGTGCAGTGTCAGACCAGGCCCTTTCCTGTTTTTAGTGTCTCTGTCTTGTGTCCTCACACTGTCTGGGGGATTCCCTCATTAGGGAGACTAATTACAATGTTCTAGTTCCAAAGACCCCATCTGCTACCGTATGGGGGCAAGGGGAGGGAGAATGGGATTTAACACAGGAACATTGGAAAGGCATAAATATTTCAACTACAGTAGGTATGACCCCCTCAGAATTGTGTTTTAGTCCCACACCTCAATGCCCTCAAACATGACCTTACATAGAAACAGAGTGGATGTAATTCCAGAGGTCGCACTACAGGAGGGCAGAACCTAAGCCAGTGTCGCTATTGTACTTTTCCAATGGACATGTGAAGACTGAAGTACACCCGGAGAACACTTGTTATCTCAAAGACTGAGACTGGAATTGTGCTCAAGTAGCCAAGAGTTTCAATAAACAATCTGAAGCTAGGGAGAGGTCAGGAGAGGCTCTCTGGAGATTTTAGTCGGGGCATAGCCCTGCTGACAGCTTGATTTCTGGGAACTGTAAGAGATAAATTTGTCTTCTGATATCACCTCTTTGGTAGCACTGTGCTGCCGCAGCCTTAGGAAAACAATGTACTACCGCTCACAGATGATGCCGAAATAGCAGCACAGACAGCAACAGCGCAGGTTTGAGTCGCACTCGGCAGCAGGCTGTTTGCAGAGTTTTGAGCCACTCCATATTCCTTGAGATTGCCTGTAATAGAGATCCTGTAATTCCTACTTTATGTTTAGGAAAACTGAAAACAGTTGTTGAGTGAGTTCCCTAAGCTTACAAAAGCTGGTTAAATGAGAGACAAAAATGATGTGTGCAGGTTTGATTCCAAGCTCTGCTGCTCTTACCCAGCACATTGTAGGATGGTTCTAACAGATGTTCTGAAAAGTTCAGTTGATACATGGATGGTTGTGTCTTCAGTCTGGGTTTGGTGCCCGAGTAGGAAGTAAGGGCAATGAAGCAGAGAGGAGGCAAGGATAACTGTCAGGTGTCTCTGGTCAGATGACTCAGTGAGAAGAGACGTCATGAATATATTCTTGTGATGCTGTTCGAATGGATGAGACAGTGAATTGCTGAACAGACTGCTAGAAAAGATGGGTCTGGAACATTAGAGGCATGTGGGTTAGAATTACAGGGCTGGAAGCCATTAATACACCTAGCTCCAGGCCTTTGGATGTAATCATGGGGTCAGAGTGCACAGGAAGTGGAAAACAGACATCTAAAAAGAGCCGCAGGGAACTTTGGACTTCAGGGATATGTGGAGGAAAGGGAGCCTTTACCTTCTAGCACATTCTATCATGGGAAATACAAAATGGTGAGTTGAGGAGTGAACAGGAAACTAGCCAAAGGATAAGCTTGTTGCAACAGCTGAGAGGACAAAAAGCTGGGGAAAAGGGTGGGCTGTGGCCAGATAGTTGCAGAGATGACAAAACGCAGGGGACGAGGGAACTGGCTCCCACCACTGTTCTTTCCAGTTCAGAAAAATTTCAAGCTGGTTAGATACAGCCAATATTCAAAATTAAGTTGTATGGTCAGGTATGGTAGTGCACACCTTTAATTCCAGCATTCAGGAGACAGAGGCAGCAGACCTCTGAGTTCCAGACCAGCCAAGATTATATAGTGAGACTCTATCTTTTAAAAAAGTTAAGTTGTGGGCAGGAGAGATGGCTCAGCGGTTAAGAACACTGACTGCTCTTCCAGAGGTCCTGAGTTCAAATCCCAGAAACCACATGGTGGCTCACAACCATCCACAATGAGATCTGATACCCTTTTCTGGGATGTCTGAAGACAGCTACAGTGTACTTACATATAATAAATAAATAAATCTTTTTTTAAAAAAGGAAAAAAGTTAAGTTGTAAAAACAAACTAAAAGCCAGGCAGTGGGGGTGCACGCCTTTAATCCTAGCACTTGGGAGGCAAAGGCAGGCAGATTTCTGAGTTCGAGGCCAGCCTGGTCTACAGAGTGAGTTCCAGGACAGCCAGGACTATATAGAGAAACTCTGTCTCGAAAAACAAACAAACAAAAAAAAAAAAACCAAAACAAAAAAACTAAAAAAACAGAAGTCTTCTCATGATAACAGTAAAATACAAGTTAGTATGTGAGTGTAGGTGTACACGTGTGGTTGTGTGTGTTGTGTGCAGACAGCTGTTTGTCCTCTGATATCACCCTGTCTGTGGCACTCAGCTGTGGTGGCTTTAGGCAAGCAATACACCACAACTTACAGATAGATGATGCAGAAATATCAGTGCAGCAGACAGCAACAGCGCAGGTTTGAGTCGCACTCGGCAGCAGGCTGTTTGCAGAGTTTTGAGCCACTCAATATTCCTTGAGATTGCCTGTAATGGAGATTCTGTAATTCCAATTTTATATTTGGGGAAATTGAAACCGCTTAGACACTGGTAAGCCTCCTAACCCTCTTAAGAGGCACCGCAGTCTCACCCCTGGGATCCATCATGGGAATGCAGTAAGGCCTTCCCTGCTGAGTGGCTAAGAGGGACTCCCAATTCACAGGATGAAAGACTTCAGGTAGGCATTAAAGACCAAGGGACTCTAGGCACTGAATGATGGAGAGAGAAGCAAAAGCCAGAGACAAAGTGGGGTAGAATAACAACTTAAAGAGCACTGGCTCAAACCAGCTTTATTGAAGATGAAAAAAAAAAAAATCTCAACATGGCCATGGTGTATTCACCCCTCAGTTTCCACCCACCCTTAGTGTACAGGTCATGGGAGAATGAGGAGCCTCCATTTTTAGGTTACAGAGAAAGAAGTATGTTCAAGGGGCAATCTGCTTTCAATTTGGCATAGTCTCCACTCACTGAATGCAAGGAAAGTGGCCTCAGGTGGGACAGACAATGTTTCTGTCTGTCTTTTTGTTTGTTTGAGACACTGTTTTACTATGTAGCCAAGGCTGGCCTGAAACACATGATCCTTCTGCCTCAGCTTCCTGAGGACTAGGACTACAGACTTGTGCTACCATGCTCTACTTGATCAGTGTTTGTTGGACAGGTGACTATGGTGGCTCTGCCACTTTCTAGACATGCAAGACACCCCTCAACCCCAGCTTTCATGTCTGAATGGGTAAAATGGAAACGATTCCCCCTCACACAGAAGACACTAGACACCTTAGGATGACATCATATGCATTGCTGTGACTAAGTGAAAAACAGGATAGTTCTATAATTGCAATTATATGTGAGGGGTGAAGGGAACTTCATGTTAGTAATGGTGGCCACTGGGTGGCAGGATAGTTTCTGCTGCTTTTGTTTGCTTGTTCGTTTTTGAGACAGAGTATCAGTGTGCAGTCCTGGCCAGTTTAGAACTTGCTATGTAGAGGAGGCTGGCCCTTGAACACAGAGACCTATCTGCTTCTGCCTCCCAAGGGCTGGAATTAAAAGTTTGAGGCACCACACCCAAGATAGGACAGAATTCTAAATCCAATATTCAAAAGTTCTACAAGAAATCCATTTTAACTTTCATTCTGAAATACTTTTGAGCTGAGTATAGTGGCTCATCATTTCAGCATCGGGAAAGCTGAGGGCGGAGGACTGCTGTGTTTAAGATCAATCTGGGAAGGCTAAGAGTAAGTTTCGGGCCTCTGAGATCTTGCTAGAAAATAAGGAGAAAGAAAAACAAACAAACAAATCTTTTAAGCTTTGCAGGAAGAGGGAAAAAAACACATTTAAAGGACATTTTAAAAGCCTGGTATGGATTAGACAGATGGCTCAGCTGTGAAGATCACTGACTGCTCTTACAGAGGACCTAGGTTCAATTCCCAGCGTAGAAGTTGGCTCACATCTGCCTGAACTCCAACTCCAGGGCCTCCAACTCCCACCTCTGGCTACCTAAGGCACTACCACATACATGCAGAAACACAAATACATAATTTTTACTTTATATTTTAAAACCCATATGTGATGGCACATACCAGTATCTTGAAGACAGGGGGACAAGTCAAAGGTTAAAGGTTAAAGAACAGGGGGCAGGTTAAAAGCCCTGACTAGTCTACACAGGGAATTAGAGGGAAGCCAGGCTTGCAAAGCCAAGACTCTGACTCAAAAAAAGAGAGCGGGCTGGAGAGATGGTTCAGTGGGTAAGAGCACCAACTGCTCTTCCAGAAGTCCTGAGTTCAGGTCCCAGCAACTACATGGTGGCTCACAACCATCTAGAATGAGATCTGATGCCTTCTTCTGGTGTGTCTGAAGAGAGTGACATTGTATTCACACACATAGAATAACTAAATCTTAAGCCTTGTGCACCGGGAAGGAGCAGGGCAGAATGAGTAGGGTCGGAGAGAGAAGAAGAAGAAAAAAAATAAGAGGAGGAGGAGGAGGAGGAGGAGGAGGAGGAGGAAAAGAAAAAACCTACTCCAACACTAATAATGTAATAAAACAAGTAATATAAAAACGATCTTAAGAATCTATATTCATAGGACATGAAATAACCAAAAAGTCATCTTGCTACTCATGTATCTAATATAGCCAATTTATTTGCCAAGAATGGAAGCAGAGACAGGTGGAACGTTGTAGTAGGCTCAATGCTAGCCTGATCTATACATCAAGTTCTAGGCCAGCCAGGGCAACACAGTGAAATCTTGTCTTCCAATGGGGGTTGGGAGACTACAGTGATTGCTCAGAGGTCAAGAGCACCTGCTCTTGCAGAACACTGGGGTTTGGTTCCTAGCACCCACATGGTGGCTCACAACCATCTGTGAGTCCTGTTCTAGTGGACCCAGTGTCCTCTTCTGGCTTCTTGGATAGTAGGAATGCACATGGTGCACAGACATACCCCAGCAAAGCAAACCATACACGTAAAAATAAATAAGTCTTAACAACAACAAAAAGATATGACAAGCTCAGAGCTCTCTTCCTGCCTAATCCTGTGAGTTTTAGGTATCAGGAGATGTGGAGCCAGGAACAAAGAGGCTATAAATTAACCTAAACATGACTCAAATATTTAATTTATGCATTCATTAAATTTTTACCTGTTATCAATCTTAGAGTTCCAGGTGTTAATAGCAACTCTAAATTAAAGTCAAATATAAGCATTTGCATAAAAGCATTAGAAGATGATTAATAGGTATTTCCACACAGCTGCAATCTATTCTGCACTTTTAGAGATGAAAAAAAAAAAAAAAAAATAAGACCTAAAAACATTTACCTATGCTGATCCCCATGAAATTACAGAAAGAACGCCCTCCAGTTCCCGTGCACTCAGCCCTGTTAACAGCATTTTTATCCCTAGGTTCATATTTCGCATTTCCTGATTTTGAAAGGCATCACAACTGGGTGCCCTTGACAGTTAGGTTGATTTCCACATTATTCCTTGAATATTTATGCGTTGGGTTCCAGAAGGAAGAGAGTGATTAGATCTATTCATGTCAGCAAATTCCCATTTATGTGTTTTAGCATTATTTGGGAAATTTTTTCCAGTTGCATGGGGCCTCAATTTGAGATGCCCTAAGAAGGCAATGGACTCAGATAGAATTTTTTTTTCCCCAGAAAAGAGATTTATCTATGCTGACTGAAAGCAGGGCCCCTGGCAGCTCAGATCCAGTTATGACTCCTAAAACACATCCAGACTGGGTTTATCTGATGCCTCTGCAGGAATTGAGGCCACACATTAATGCACTGAGATAAAATCAATTTGAAAATTTCTTAAATCAAATACCAATCCTAGAGTAATACTCGGTGTGCAGGAAAGGCAGCCAACAGTAATAAGAAGCCAATTATAAACTATAAACCACTCCGCTCAAATGTCCTGGTTTGTTCCTGGCAAGGCCCATTGCACACCGTTTGCACAAGTTAAAGTCAGTGACAAGGTGGACTAGCTATACACACACACACACATACACCAGCATGCTGACCCCTTCTCCTGCCCCTGCATTTAATGTGAAGATACACCTCAATTGACACCTCAACTGCACCGTCCTATGCCTAAGAAATCATCAACTAACATCTTCCCAGCCTAGAGAGCAGTCCAGCTGCACAGTAAAGGGCCAGTTTTAGAGTCAGTTTTGGGATTAGCTAGGGCCTGCTCACTGTTCCTTTACTCCGTAGTTTATCATTTATAAACAGGACTGGCAGTGAGGCCTGTGAAGACTAAATCTAATCAGGCATGTACAACCCGGAGCACAAGAGAACCAGACAGATATGGTTAGTTAACCCCTTGCTACTCCATCTTTCTGACTCTACCTTCAAAACGACCAAGTAGACACAAGTGACTTAACCAGCGCCACAGTATGCTACACCTGCCAGTGGCCCCGGGCAGGGCAGATGGCAAAGCTGCAAGCCTGAAGTATTCTAATTGCTTTCAGTCTGTGTGTGAGCTGTGGAGAGGATGAGAGATAGGTAGGGGTGGGAGGAGCTTACCACCCTGTTCCATGGCCAAACATCCCAGCTAGCTCCTTGACCTGCTGACTGATTAATATACTGCTGACCTTTCACAAAGATCTGCCGGATGGTGCAGAAGGAAGTCTATCTTAGTCATCTCTTCTTCCCTTCATTAAGGCCTGAAACTTGTCCTACACCATGGCAGCCCATCACTAGCCATTAGGATTCCTCAGCTTCTACCCTCTCCTGTTCATTCTCATCCACTTGGATGACACATACCACAAGGACCAAGTCAGTCACACTTTACAAATCCAGCCTCTAACTCAAGGGGATTCTTACATAACTTTTGCACAAAGACCTGACCTTGGAATGGCTGATCACTGACCTTCAGTGGCTCTGCTCTGCAGAAAGCAGCAATCTGCAGTTAGACGGTCTGACTCAGATGACTTGTGTGGGCTGGATGTCATTCTGATCCTGTGATCCCAGAACTTTGGAGGCTGAGGCATATGGTGGGAATTCCAGGCCAAACTAGGCATAATTTTGTCTCAAAAACTAGTGGTACAAACTTGTCCCCACAGCACTGTGGAGGAGGAGGAGGCAGGAAGATCAGGGATTCAAGGTCATCCTCAACTATTCTTAGCCAGTTCAAAGCCAGCCTGGGCTATATATAAGACCCTGTCTCAAAAACAAAACAAGATATTGGTGGCACTAAGACATGGATCTGCTGGGCAGTGGTGGTGCATGCCTTTAATCCCAGCACTTGGGAGACAGAGGCAGGTAAATTTCTGAGTTCGAGGCCAGCCTGGTCTACAGAGTGAGTTCCAGGACAGCTAGGGCTATACAAAGAAACTGTCTCAAAAAAGACATGGATCTTTTGAATAAACCACATGGCTAAGCCTGTCCCCTTAAGAAGTACACTGCCTTAACATCACAAACCCACCTTTCCAACCTCCCTAAATTTGCTCACCTTCCTTACATTCAGGATCTGCACTGCTGTGCCAACACACCAAGCAGGTTTTCAAGTTTACACAAACTGATTGGGAAATGCCTGGTACCATCTTCATGTATCTCGGCAAGTAGTAGGCTCCATCTTCCTTGGTCTCATGGCCACTCTCCTGACTGCATCAGTCACTGATTCCTATGCTCTTCCTCACGTCTTCTTATTTGCACAGCACTGATCACTATCTGAAGTACTCGCTATCTTCTCCTATTCCTTAACAATTTCTTGCCAGTTTGCCATGTTCCCTTCCCCAGGATCCTCAGTGCCTAGGATAGTGGGTAAACACAAAGCAGGCACACCATATTCACTCACAGGAGGTTGTCACAGCACTCAACAAGCTGTGTTTAATCCTTGGGGTTTTGATACATGGACTCCCTATGTAGCCTAGGCTATCTAAGCCAATGATCCTCCTTGTCTCAGCCATCCAACTGCTAGCGTTAGAAGTGTGTGCCACAAGTGCTGGGTGTGGAGTGAGAGGCAGACTATTGGGAGTCCTAGGCCAACCTAGGTTTTTGTTTTCTTTTGGTTACACAACTAGAAAGAAAAATAAATAAACTTAAGAGCTGGCAAGATGGTTCAGCAGGTACAGGTGCTTAGCATTAGCCTACAACTCAACCTCACTTCCTGGGACTCATACAGTGGAAAAACCAAATCCTGCAAGCTGTTCTCTAACTTCCACATAAATGCTGTAGGGTACACACAAGCACATACACAAATTAAATGTAATTTTTAAAATTAAGGTTTAAAGCCAGATGTGGTGATACACACCATTAATCCCAGCACTCAGGAATCAGAAACCGGTGGATCTGAGTTCAAGGCCAGCCTTGTCACAGAGTAGAGCAAGCTACATAGTGAGACCTCTTATTAGGAAGAAGGGTGGGGGGAAGCAAAGTGTGGTGGCCCACACCTCTAATCCCAGTATTACCAGGGCAGGAGTTCCCAGGCCATAATGCCTTAGATCCACATGGAGATAAGACTCAGGCGTTGCAGCACGTGCTTCTTCTTGGATGTGGGTCCTCCATACTGCCAACAATGCTAGCTTGTGGTCCCTTCATCCATCTGCAAAGCCAGCAACATTAAATCCTGTTCATCACGCCCAGGAAAGGCTCTCTGAAGAACTTGCGTCAGAGTTGGCCAGGTCACCTAGGAAACGCCTGTTTCAGCACCCTCACTCACATGAAATCCCTTCATCATGTCAGGACATTGCCAAGGCCCAGGAACTTTAGATGCATGCATTTGATTTAAATCACAATGCTTGTTTTTTTTCAAGACAGAGTTTCTGTGCTATGGCCCCAATTGTCCTGGAACTCCCTCTGTAAACCAGGCTGTGCTCAAACTCAGAGATCTGCCTGCCTCTGTCTTCTGGGATTAAAGTCGTGCACAACTGTCCAGCTCAATGAAGATTTCAAAGTGTCATCAATCCTATCGGGTAGACATGTCCAACGATAGAACCCACCACTAAACTAGGTGCAACAGAACTTCTGGTGGTCTTTGCAGGGGCAATCCCAGAGAAATTCTCAGTGGGAGCCAGTGAGGACAATGCATGCCTGAAACCTACATAAGGTATAGACCAGCCTAAAGAGACTCTGTTTCAAAAATCAAAAAACCCAAACCACAAAACAGTCTGTGCTAGAACAGATTCAACAGAGAATGTAAGTTTGGTTTTACTGTAAAGAAAGCTTATTCAATTCCCAGGGGGTGTGTGTGTGTGTGTACAAGGTAGATGTGAAATCAAAGATTTGTCTTCTGTATGTGTATACACTCATGTGTGTTACAGCACAGGCTCCAAGGATCAAACTCAGGTCTGGTAGCACTTGCTGAGGCCATCTTGTCAACTCCCCAAACAAACCAAAAAGACAGGCTCTCTCTACATAGCCATGACGATCCTGGAACTCGCTTCACAGACCAGGGTGGTCTTAAACTCAAGTCATCTGCCTACCTCTGCTACCCAAACAATTCCTAGATTAAAGGTTTGCCCTACCAACTCCAGCTCTGACTCTTAGTATGCAAGAAATAGTATGTTTATAGGTTGGTGGGAAGATCTAGAAAAGTTAATGAAAAAGGCATCAAAGAAAGGCACTTAAACTTGAACCCTTTAATCAAATAAGGATGAAATTATGTAGATGGAAATGCTTGCCTTAAGTTAAAAAATAAACCAACCAAACCCTGGGGGCTCAGGTGCTTTTGCAGGTTCTGCAGAGGAGCCACATTTCTTCAGCACCAGTTCCAGGAGATCCAATTCTATCTCTTGGTTTCCACGGATACTGGCACCTCTAAGGTACACACACACTCAAGAAGGCACATGGGCACATTTTTCTTTTCAGAATCACAGAAATACAGAATGGGACCCTTTAAACAGGGCAATATGTTGGTAGTAGTAACTAAGACAGCACTACACATGCCCACCAGAGATGGATGGGCAAGGTGCATCAGAAACCTGAAAAGCTTTTTTTTTTTTTTTTTTTAAAAAAATGTGTAGCTTACAGCTTTAAAGCTTTGGTGTGACGGCTGGGACACACTGGCCAGGGGACACTTTGACAGTGAGAGGACAGCTTTCAGCAGTTGGTTCAGTGTCATTGTTGAGACCATCTGGCATGATCACAAGCTAGCTAAACAGGGAGCTTCCAGATAACTGCCTCTGCTTTCCATCTCTCCACAGGAGTGCTGGGATTACAAATATCCATAGCATCCAGTTCTTTCTTGTGGGCTCCAGGGATGAACTCAGCATTTAATACTTGCCTTTTTACCTGCTGAGCTGTCTTCCAGGCTCCTGGTTTCTAGGTTTAAAAACCATTAAGAACTAAAGTTGAGGATGAGAAAGGCATTAAAGATGTAAGAACTTCCAAGGAAAAAAGAGCAAATGAGACAGAGATGTGCCAAGTTGGAAAGACAGCACAAGGGTTGACATGAGGCCATGAAAATTTAGACACATCGACATGGTCAGATGCACAGTATCAGAGGTGGTATATTGGGCTTGACCAAAAACAAGTTCAGCCAGAATGACAAGACAAAGCATGCCAAGTTCCTGTAAAGCTAACAGCAATTATCACAGCCCCCCATAGAAACGAAGGAGCTAATTCGAGGCACAAGCAACGCAACCCACACTTCTAAGTAGCAGAGCACAACTGCTCACTGTAACTGCTCACCAACATGGACTGGGTCACGCCACAAAGCCCAGGGCAGCTTTGAACTCCCGGATGTCTCCACAGACACAGCCAGAGTGCTTAGATTACAGATACTTAACTATCACACCCAGCCTCCACCATCAAGACTACTTCTTGCTGATTAGAGGCACCAAGTTCCTTGGGGCATGTTGCCTCCAGTCAGGATATCCAATCTCTTATTTCTTTACCTACAACCAGCACGCCTTTAATCCTAGCACTTGGGAGGCAGAGGCAGGCGAATTTCTGAGTTCGAGGCCAGCTTGCTCTACAGAGTGAGTTCAAGGACAGCTAGGGATACACAGAGAAACCCTGTCTTGAAAAAAACAAAAAACAATTTATCCACAACCACTTGACAAACGGCAAAAGTGGTCGCTATGGTCTACCATTTATATACCCTTTCAAAGAGTCCCTACAACTGCAAATGTTAAACACTTGCAGAAACTAATTGCAGCTGGTAAAACCACTCTCCTGCTACATCATGAAGCAAATCATAATCAGCTTTGATTGTGGACAATCTAAGCTTAAATTTATCTAGTTTACCAGTGACTAAAGAGAAATTCTATGATACATTAAAGCAGTTAATTCTCCAGCGAGATGACTCAGTGGGTAAGACCACCGATTGCTCTTCCGAAGGTCATGAGTTCAAATCCAGCAACCACACTTAATAAGATCTGATACCCTTTTCTGATGTGTCTGAAGACAGCTACAATATACTTATAAATAAATCTTTTTTTTTGTTTCTGAGACAGGGTCTCTCTGTATAGCCCTGGCTGTCCTGGAACTCACTCTATAGACCAGGCTTGGCCTCGAACTCAGAAATCCACCTGCCTCTGCCTCCCAAGTGCTGGGATTAAAGGCGCCTGCCACCACCGCCTGGCCAATAAATAAATCTTTAAAAAGAAAAAAAGTTTAAACAGCTGGGCAATGGTGGTACATGCCTTTAATCCCAGCACTCAGGAGGCAGAGGTAGATGGATCCAAGTTGGAGGCCAACGTGGTCTACAGAGCAAGTTCCAGGACAGTAAGGGCCACACAAAGAAACCCTGTCTTGCAAAGCCCCCACACCACCCACAAAATAAGGTTTAAATCGAAGTTGTAATGCAAACTTGTAACAAAAATGAATTCCTTGGCATGAGATTGGTCAGGTACATACTTACTAAATAACTCTTGCTTCACCTCTCTATAAAGTATCCACTAACAATGGGACACAAATCAGACCTTGAGAATGCTAAGCCGAAACCAAGCAGAGAAAGGAGAGCAAACAAACTGTTTGGGAGTGGGGAAGAAATGCACAAAGAGCATGTAAAATATGTTTTATTGTTCTTAAAAGGGTTCAGAGTTTGGTTGTAAATCAGGCTGCACACTTTCCGTCAGTCTAACCTCTCTCACAAGACAAACTGGCTTCAGTTAGCAATACTTCATTAAATCCCCCCCCCCCAAAAAAAAGGTTTAATTTTGAGGGGGAAAAAAGGTCCAGTTCTGAGAACAATTAACATTAGTCTTAAAGACAAAGGGCTGCTTTGTGTTCCTTTACACACCCTTCTTCCCCAGAACCAGGAATGACACTCTGTCTCAGGTAGGCACTGATGCTGGTGGACACCTGCATGTGCAGACCCTCATGGGAGCTATTGTGCTCATGAACAAATACACACACACACACACCAAAATTCTGAGCATGTCAAGTGGAAAAGGTTTGGGCGGTATTGATCAAAACCCCTGAGGAGTCAACAGTCAACCTAAACTTAAAGGGTAAGAAACTTTGATCTTGAGTCTTTGCTAAAGGAATCTATTGCCGTGCTCTGAGGTAAGAATTTTTGGACTATATCATTTTTTTTACTTTAAAATTCTAGAAAGTGTCAAAAGCATTATTTTTCATTTTCTGGGATGAGGCAGGAAGGTATTTGCATTTAGTTAAAAATCAAAACAATTCCATCAACAGTAAGCAGTCAACTCAGAAAGCTGCCAGCATCTGAGGAACGTCAATGAGATGTCATCCATCCTACTGGCCTGACTGACAAGAACAGAGTGGGAAGCTTATATGGCTCTACACAATCAAAATCCACTGATGGCTGCACTCAAGGCTTGTAGCAGGGTGCTGTCGAGTATGAATATTTAGGTGAAGAGGGTACATTGAGGTGTCCCTCCATTTGCTCTGTCTAGTCAACTGCCTTCTGCAAATAAGGAAAAACAGCTTTTCTGTATCAACAAGCTGAGCAGAGAACCCACAACACTTCCACACAATGCCGTGAGCATGTGCTGCTCGCTGGGCTGCGTGCTGTTGCTCTTCCGCCCTGTTACAGCCTGTGGACACATACTCACTAGGCAAGGCTGCTTCTGACGGTGATTTTTTTTTTAATCTCAGGAGAATCTAGTATTAACAGGGTGATAGGTGGTTACACTGAACTGTACAAACAAAGAATAATTTGGAAAACCACCACCACAGGCATTTCTCAAGACCAAAATACTATGAATGTTCTGTTGCTCCTTTGACTATTTCTGAAATCAGTTCTAAAATTTTAAGATAACTACTTTTCCATGACATCGTTTGACAGCAGATCCACAGCCCACAGTTCTACACTTGTAGAAACAAGCTAACTCTCCTGGACACACCAGCAGTGGCCTTTATTGCAGAGTCATCTCTGCAATAAAGTTTCGAGGAGGTCTACTTGCTTCCCTGCTGGGAAAAAGGATTCTCAGCTAAATTACAGGAGAGAGACTCCACTTAGGATGTCATTTCCTCACCATTCACAAAACTAAAGGCTCCTGACTACCTTTCACACGCCCTAATGGTAGATCAGGGATACAAGGGGGGAAAAAAAAACTAATATAAGCATCCATCAATAGACTAGAAACCACCTGGACCACAGAATATATGCGCCACTGCCTTTTCTTTGCTTTTATTTTTATTTATTTATTTTTTGGTTTTTTTTTTTTTTTTTTTTTTCCTAAAAGTGCCCAGGTGGGCTTAAGGCTGCCAGACACACGCACATCTACAGCAACAAGGGCTTCTTTCTATTCCATCTACATGGATCAGGAGAAAAGAAGGAGCCAGGAAGAGAGAAGATAGGGAAAATCTACCTCCCCCAAATCCCAACCCAAGGAGACCTATGTGCCAAGCATAATGGAAGAGTGTGCTCCCCAACAACTGGCTCCACACTGGTTAATATTCTGCTGGTTTTACTCAGACATCCATTTTGAAAAAGCTTAAAAAACACAGGAGATTTTGAAATAATTCAATCCTGGCATAAATCAAAACTCCAAAACTAGGAGCAAAATCATCTTTCACTAAATTAATCCCTTTTTCTTTCTTTTTTCTTTTCTTAAACATTTTATTCATGTAATAGAGGGATTTCTTTATCATTTGCCTTCTTCTCAATCATTAGGAGTTGAAGAGTACTGAATCCATTACTACTTTGATGACACAGGTAAGAATCCAGATTCACATTTCCAGGTACCAAGAGTTCCCTCTAATGCCACGATCCAGCCAGCCTTCCTCTACTCCTACTGAACACAGCAGTGCCCGTTGGTGTCTCTGAAGCGTAGGCGCATCTTAGGTCGGTACTTCTCCAAGTAAAGCAGCTGTTTGGAATTGAATGCTCCTCTTCTTTTTCTGAAAATATAAAGACAGTGCACTATCATGTAGCAAAGAGCTGCATAGCTTCCTAAAATGTACTATTTCTAGAGTAATGCCTTCTAGTTAGCTCTCCCTAGCTGAAAGCCTGCATATCCCCACACCACATCACTTTAGAAAAGCCGAAACATGAACTTTTTTTTCCCTTTTGGTTTTCTAAGTGCTTCTCACCAGATCACTCTTTCCTTTCAGATTAACAGATTCTTCAGATGAGAATGACAAACGAGCATTAGGATGCTTTAAAAGATAAAAAAAAAAAAAACGAGCCGAGAAGTAGTGGCGCACGCCTTTAATCCCAGCACTTGGGAGGCAGAGGCAGGCAGATTTCTGAGTTTGAGGCCAGCCTGGTCTACAGAGTGAGTTCCAGGACAGCCAGGGCTACACAGAGAAACCCTGTCTTGGAAAACAAAAAAACAAAACAAAACAAAAAACAACAACAACAACAACAACAACAACAAAAAAACAAAAAACCTAGGACCATACAAAGACAGAGCCTCAGGCTCAGGATAGACTCGGATGCCTTATTTTGCTAAAGAAGGAAGGGTATGGCCCATTATTTCAGACCAACGTCCGTACTGTCGGGATTCTACCAATATGACTATGTATGCCAACAGGTCACTCAAGAGGACCAAGTGATGACACTGCTTTTGCCTGCTGGTCATATGGAAATGCACTGGTGCTACTATGAAATCCAATGAAAGCAGCACTGATCAATACACTCACTGTCAAGATTCCTAGACATTCAACCATATACTATTTGACATCAAAATCAGAAAAATCCACAAATGGTGTTCAGTCTTTGTCACTTGCCTTAACCTTTTTTTTTCTATCTGCAAAAGCATCTTAAGCCCAAATCAGCCGGTCCCGCATATTCCCAATGATTCCTTCCCATCACCCCTTCCTCATGCACAGCCCTGCTTCAAGTTTCTGAACATACAGCTTCCTACTTACTGTCTTATGAACTGAACAGCATCTTCATACTTCATTCCGCATTCAATCAACGCAAGTGCGACTAGCACAGGAGCCCTGCAGACAGAAGCCATCCATAAGTGTCCACAAGCCTTTAGAATCAGAAGATTTTTAGTTTTTTAATTTTTTTTAAAGATTTATTCATTTTATTTCATGTATACAGGTACACATGAAATGCTGTCTTCAGACACACCATAAGAGGGCATTGGTTCCCATGAGAGATGGTCCTAAGCCACCATGTGGTTGTTGGGAATTGAACTCAGGACCTCTGGAAGAGCAGTCAGTGTGCTCTTAACCACTGAGACTTCTCTCCAGCCCCCAGCTTCTCAATTCTTGTTTTGTTTCTCTGTAGCTCTGGCTGTCCTGGATCTGTAGACCAGGCTGGCCTTGAACTCAGAGATCCACCCATTTCTGCTTCCCAAGTGCTGAGATAAGAGGAGTGCGCCTCTACCACCCAGGCTCTATTCTCTATTCTTAAAAACCATATTACTAGAGCACTGCTTCCAACTACACTGACACAGGCAATAGAAATAAAGCCACCCCGGAAGGCCTCACTACCATCAGCCTTCAAGAGAACACCCAACCTTATGGGGAAACCTTGCCATACTGAAGTGCTAAGCAGAGCTAATGACACAAGTCACCACCATCTTGAGGCAACAGCATCTCACAGTAATATTTTGAGTGCACAGTGCACATCATAAATTGGCATTTAGCCTGCTGTTGATCAAAGTGCAACACACTATCAGAAGCAACGCTTAGTGAAAAGTTTCATAATCACAGACAACTCTCATTGTGCACACATTTCTGTTCAAGAGTTTAACCTTCTACTTGTTAACTATTTTCAGTTCATTTCAATCCAAACCCAACCATGTACAGACAAAATCTCTGAAACAACTTTAATTTTGTTGCCCACTTAATGACCTAAATCTCTTTTTCTTGAAATAGGGGCAGGGACCTTCATTACATTCAGTATGGCATTAGAATTAGATCCAGACACAACCCAAAGGGCTCTTATTAGAGCTTATTACACTGGCATTTTCTCATTTCCTTTCTGGTGATTTAGTATCATTTAATTACTAAATGCAAATTCTACCAAGGTAAAAATTTTAGTTGGCTTATTTAGATCCAACAGTGAATTCAGAAAAAGTGAATTACCTTCCCAATCCTGCAACACAATGCACTGCAACACAGCAGCCTGGCTCTTCACGAAATTTGGTTTTTAACAGGTTTAGCCAATCATCTACTATCTGATTAGGGGGCGGAGCTCCATCATCAAATGGCCAATCCTGAAAAGAAATGACTTCTTACATTAAACTGGTATGTTCTCAGGGACTAACTCTGTAATAAAAATGAGCTGAAAATAGCCAGGGCAGACAGGCTTAGCTTGAATATAACACTTTATCTTTTTGTTTTTAATTTCTCCTGCCGATCCCCTCCTCCTCCCCGCCAAACAGGGAGTCCCATCCGCCTGTCTCCCAAGTGAGCCACCACCAACAACCAGCTACTTACACCTGGCGTGTGTGCGTGTGTTTTTGAGACAGAGTTTCTCTGTGTTATCCCTAGCCATCCTGTAGACTAGGCTGGCCCTGAACTCAGAGATTCTACGCTGGGACAAAAGGTGTGTGCCACCTCATACATCTATTCTTTTTATTTGGTTGGTTGGGTCTTTGAGACAAGGTTTCTCTGTATAGTATAGCCTGGCTCTCCTGGAACTCTCTCTAGACCAGGCTGGCCTTGAACTCAGAAATCCACCTTCCCCTGCCTCCCAAGTGCTGAGATTAAAGACGTGCGACACTACTGCCCACATACATCTATTCTTAACGAAATCCTGATCACTGCTGAAAAAAAATATCCAAGACCAAAGTCTTCTCATATGAAATACTATAAATGTCACACCCATCTAAAGACAGACAGATACATACACACAAATATTTTAAACTGAGCTTAGGGTCTTATAAACACTAGGTAAGTATTTTACCACAGACCCCCCTCCCCCCAGCCCCCTCTTAACTAGACCTAAATCTTGTATGGTCAGGGTAGCAACTAGACATAATAGAGAAAACTGAAAGCTAGGACCAAGAGGATCACTGCTACTGTGCTTTCAGCCCACCTGGTACGCCAGATGAGTGTCTCTGGTCTCTTCTTCACTAGTGACTCTAAGGATTATTCCTCTTGGCTACTGTGGTGGTTTGAATAGGAATAGCCCCCAGAGATTCATGTGTTTGAATTCTTGGCCATAGTGAGTGGCCTTGCTGGAGGTAACTGTGGAAGCAGGCTTTGGGGTCTTAGAAGCTCAAGTCTGGTCTCTGTGACAGACTATTCCTGCTGCCTGCAGATCCAGAGGTGGCATTCTAAGATCCTTCTCCAGCACCACGCCTGTCTATACATTTCTGCAATGACAATAACAGACTAAACCTCTGATCCTGCAAGCCAGCCCCCAATTAAATATTGTCCTTTATAAGAGCTGTCATGGTTGGGGGCTGGAGAGATGGCTTAGCGGTTAAGAGCACTGACTGCTGTTCCAGGTCCTGAGTTCAATTCCCAGCAACCACATGGTGGCTCACAACCATCTGTAATGGGATCTGAAGATCCCTTCTGGTGTGTCTGAAGATAGTGTACTCACATTCATAAAATAAATCTTTTTTAAAAACAAAGAGAGAAAGAGAGAGCTGCCATGGTCATGATGTCTGTTCACAGAAACAGAAACCCTAAGACAGCTAGCATATCTTTTCCTTAAAGAAATGCTTTCTAGCGGGTTGTTGCAGAGCACACTTTAATTCCAGCACTTGGGAAGTAGTGGTGGCACTCTGAGTTCCAGGCCAGCCTGTTCTACAAAGCAAATTCTAGGCCAGCCACAGCAACACAGAAAAACACTGTCTCAAAAAAAAAAAAAAA